>CAUYRH010023659.1:0-30696 GCA_963574655.1 Perodicticus potto
TTTTTTTTTTTTTTGAGACAGAGCCTCAAGCTGTCACCTTGGATAGAGTGCTATGGCATCACAGCTCACAGCAACCTCCAATTCCTGGGCTCAAGCGAGTCTCCTGCCTCCGCCTCCCAAGTAGCTGGGACTACAGGCGCCTGCCACAATGCCCGGCCATTTTTTGGTTGCAGCCATCGTTGTTTGGCGGGCCCGGGCTGGATTCGGACCCGCCAGCTCAGGTGTACGTGGCTGGCGCCTTAGCCTGTTGAGCCACAGGCGCCGAGCCAAGAGTAAGAGATTTTAAGGAGCTCATATCACTAGTAGCAAACACCAGGAACCACCACATGTCTTAAACCAAGCAACAAGTAAATTAGGTATCAGTAAGATTATAGCTACTTTCATTTTGTGATTGGAATTCATGAAAAATTGCTCATAAAATTAATATTTTGTAAATGAAATTTTATAAATCAAGTTATAATAGTGTTGAAATCATTATTTCCAGGACCAGGCTGGTTCATGCCTATAATCCAGCACTCTGGGGAGACCTAGGTGGGTGGATTGCCTAAGCTCAGGAGTTCCAGGCCAGCCTGAGCAAGGGCAAGACCCTGTCTCTACCAAACATAGAAAACTATGAGCTGAAGCCCCTGACCTGAAGCAGCTAGGGCGCCAGCCACATACACTAGAGCTGGCAGGTTCGAATCGAGCCTGAGCCTGCCAAACAATGACAACTATAACCAAAAAATAGCCGGTCATTGCGGCGGTTGCCTACTGAGGCAAGAGAATTGCTTAAGCCCAAGAGTTTGAGGTTGCTGTGAGCTGTGGCGCCATGGCACTCTACCCAGGGTGACAGCTTCAGACTCTGTCTCAAAAAAAAAAAAAAATAGAAAAACTAGCTGGGCATTGTGGCAAGCACCTGTAATCCCACCTATTCGGGAGGCTGAGACAAGAGGATCTCTTGAGCCCAAGAGTTTGAGGTTGTTGAGAGCTATGATGCTACTGTGCTCTACCCAGGGTTACAGAGTGAGACTGTGTCTCAAAACAAAAACAAAAACAAAAACCCACCAACTCCTAATTTATTTGCCTGGTAAATGTTAGGTTTGCCTAATACAAGGTATCCTCAAATATCCAAAGTAAGAACAGGCACCACAAATAACTTAGTATACTCATCTCTACCTAAATGCTAATTAGAGCATTGTGACTAATTCTGAGGCTTCATATTAAGAAAACTATTATTGGCTCGGCTCCTGTGGCTCAATCGGCTAAGGCACCAGCCACATACACCTGAGCTGGCGGGTTCGAATCCAGCCCAGGCCAGCCAAATAACAATGACGGGCTGCAACCAAAAATTGGCCGGGTGTTGTGGCAGGCACCTGTAGTCCCAGCTACTTGGGAGGTGGAGGCAAGAGACTCGCTTGAGCCCAGGAATTGGAGGTTGCTGTGAGCTGTCATGCCACGGCACTCTATCCAGGGTGACAGCTTGAGGCTCCGTCTCAAAAAAAAAAGAAAGAAAGAAAGAAAGAAAACTACTATTAATTTTGAGAATGGATTGATAATAGAAGGAAAGTTGAGGGTTTAAGGTCTTTCAACTTTGGAAGAAAACAAAAGCCAGGGTGGGAGTCTTTTCATGTTGGAAGTCTACATTAATTTAGCTGCAATCAAATAAGGAAGGCTGCATTCAAGAAACTTCCATTAGATATACTTAAAAATACACGTTATTTTGTGAAAATCTAACTACTACCTTACTTAATAATTTCAAAAACTGGAAGCTGTCAATTTTAAAATTACCCTTTTTTTTTTTTGAGACAGAACCTCACGCTGTCACCCCGGATAGAGTACCGTGGCATCACAGCTCACAGCAACCTCAAATTCCTGGGCTCAAGCGAGTTTCTTGCCTCTGCCTCCCAAGTATCTGGGACTACAGGCGCCCGCCACAATACCCGGCCAATTTTTGGTTGCAGCTGTCAGTGTTGTTTGGCGGGCCCGGGCTGGATTCAAACCCGCCAGCTCAGGTGTACGTGGCTGGCGCCTTAGCCCGTTTAGCCACAGGCGCCAAACCAAAGTTACCCTTTTAATGACTCTGCTGTGTCTGATTTTTGTTGGAAAGCATTTGAATATGTGGCTGCAGCATGGAGGTCCACAGTTTCAGCTGATCCTCTAGCTGGGTACTGGTCATTTTTGACCTTCGGGTGTCTTGATTTGGGTCAGGGAGGAGAATGTGAATTTGTAGCAATAAGGGGTTGGAGAGCAAGAAAACATTTTTCGGCATGTTGGATCTTCCATATTTTTTCCATATTTCAGTTGGATCTTTCTTAGCATCAAACAATGACTTTAAAATGTCATCTTCGGGCTCGGCACCTGTGGCTCAAGTGGCTAAGGCGCCAGCCATGTACACCTGAGCTGGTGGGTTCGAATCCAGCCCGGGCCACCAAACAACAATGGCTGCAACCAAAAAGTGGCTGGGTGTTGTGGTGGGCGCCTGTAGTCCCAGCTACTTGGGAGGCGGAAGCAGGAGACTCGCTTGAGCCCAGGAATTGGAGGTTGCCGTGAGCTGTGATGCCACAGCACTGTACCCAGGGTGACAACTTGAGGCTCTGTCTCAAAAAAATAAATAAATAAATAAAATGTCATCTTCTAGCTCTGCGCCCATAGCACAGTGGTTAGGGCACCAGCCACATGCACTGGGGCTGGCGGGTTTAACCCAGCTCATACCTGCTAAACAACAATGATGACAACTGCACCAAAAACTAGCCAGGCAGGTTGTAAGAGGGACTTTACCTAACAAATGCAATCAGTGTAACCTGGTTTCTTGTACCCTCAATGAATCCCCAACAATAAAAAAAAAAAAAAAAATGCCAGGTGTTGGGGCAGGTGCCTGCAGTCCCAGGAGCTTGAGAGAAAAGAATCACTTGAGCTCAAGAATTGGAGGTTCTCTGAGTTGTGACACCATGGCACTCTACCGAGAGCAACATAGTGAGACACTGTCTCAAAAAAAAAAAGCAAATGTTATCTTCTGGGCCGAGTGCGCTGGCTCATGCCTGTAATCCTAGCACTCTGGGAGGCCAAGGCAGATGGATGCCTGAGCTCACCGGTTCGAGATCAGCCTGAGCCAGAGTGAGACCTTGTCTCTAAAAATAGCTGGGCATTGTGGCGGGTCCTGTACTCCCGGCTACTTGGGAGGCTGAGGCAAAAGAATCACTTAAGCCCAAGAGTTGGAGGTTGATGTGAGTTGTGATGCCATGGCATTCTGCCAAGGGCAACAAAGTGAGACTCTGTCTCAAACAAACAAACAAAAAAAAAAAAAAATAGAAAAATAGATAAAATATATCTTCTGAGAGCTCAATCAATTCCATCTGTAGTTCTTTAGGTACCTTGGAGATATCAACTAGGTGAGAGTGAAATCTAATTTGAGTGTGATGTTATGATTCTCAAGTCAGTGAAACATGGTGTTCTCCAATGAATAGATCTATAACAGTTCTTTAAATGATTCACATATATCATCTGCTCAACATGACCTTTGCTAACTGGGGAAAATTTCTTTTTGAAGAAGTATTTGGAAAAAAGATAGTTGTTTTTAAAATGCTTGGATTTTTTGCCACGTGTCACATATAGACTTAGTTTTGCCTTGCAAAGAAACATTCAAGTTTTATTTTGATTTGACATGATAATACACAGAAATACTACATTTCTCGGCGCCTGTGGCTCAATGAGCTAAGGCACCAGCCACGTACACCTGAGCTGGTGGGTTCGAATCTAGCCCGGGCCCGCCAAACGACAATGATGGCTGCAACCAAAAAATGGCCAGGCGTTGTGGCGGGTGCCTGTAGTCCCAGCTACTTGGGAGGCAGAGGCAGTAGACTCGCTTGAGCCCAGGAATTGGAGGTTGCTGTGAGCTGTGATGCCATGGCCCTCTATCCAGGGTGTTAGCTTGAGGCTCTGTCTCAAAAAAAAAAAAAAAAAAAATAGGCTTGGCGCCTGTGGCTCAGTGGGCTAAGGTACCAGCCACGTACACCTGAGTTGGCGGGTTTGAATCCAGCCCAGGCCAACCAAACAACAATGATGGCTGCAGTCAAAAAATGGCCGGGTGTTGTGGCGGGCGCCTGTAGTCCCAGCTACTTGGGAGGTGGAGGCAAGAGACTCGCTGGAGCCCAGGAATTGGAGGTTGCTGTGAGCTGTGAAGCCACAGCACTCTATCTGGGGTTAAAGCTTGAGGCTCTGTCTCAAAAATAATAATAATAATAATAATAATTCATATTGCTAATGCTGTTCTTCATAAAATGTAACTATCTGGTCTCTCAGATAAAATTTTGGCTTAACACCTGTCCCTGTGATAGCCAACATACTTTAGAATGTTATAGCAAGGCCAGATGCAGTAGCTCATGTTTGTAATTCTGGCCTTCTGGGTGGCCTGGTGGGTGGATCGCCTGCACTCTGGAGGTCCAGACCAGCCTGAGAAAGCTCTAGACCTTGTGTCTACTAAAAATAGAAAAACTAGCTGGATATTGTGCCTGGCGCCTATGGTCCCAGCTACTTGGGAGCCTGAAGCAAGAGGATTGCTTGAACCCAAGAGTTTGAGGTTGCTATGAGCTCTGACATTACAGCATTCAACCCCAGGGCAACTGAGTGAGACAATGTCTCAAAAAAAAGAATGATATAGCAAATCCACACTAAATACCACATGTTTCAACTTCAACATGTTATGAAACTGATGATGCCATGTTGCATTTGTAGGAATACAGTTAACAATACTTACATTTGTAGGAATACAGTTAACAATACTTACAACTTACTTGCCAAGTGTCACTTAAAACAGTAGCTTTAGCATAGAGATTTTGCTAATGCAAGATACAATGAAAAGAAATGAGAGCATCTAGATCTGTTAACACTTTTTCTTTCTTTCTTTTTTTTTTTTGTAGAGACAGAGGCTCACTTTATCACCCTCAGTAGAGTGCCGTGGCCTCACACAGCTCACAGCAACCTCCAGCTCCTGGGCTTAGGCGATTCTCTTGCCTCAGCCCCCCGAGTAGCTGGGAATACAGGTGCCCGAAACAACGCCAGGCTGTTTTTCTGTTTTTGCAGTTCGGCCAAGGCTGGGCTTGAACCTGCCACCTTCAGTATATGGGGCCTGCGCCCTACTGAATGAGCCACAAGCGCCACCCCGTAACACTTTTTTTCATTGGTGCAATAAATCCTCATGTTTTCCTATCGTGGAAGGTGCACCCTCTGTACATAGGCTCACTGAATTTACTGAATTCAGTTTGACTTCACATTTACCTTGAAACTTGTTGAAGATACTCTTTTTCCTGTTTGCAAGAGGTCCCGAAGTAACTCTTCATAGCAGAGAAAATCTTCTGTAATGACCCAGACGAAGTATAAAATGTGCACCAAGTCAGTAGTATCAGTTGATTCATCCAAAGCAATTGAATAATATGTATTTTCCTTTTGAATAATTGCATGAAGTTGTTCTACTAAGTTCAAGGCTTATTCATGCTGCTGATCATTTATGATTCTTGAAAGAAGCAGTTATTTGTACTTTGAAACATTATCAGGTTCTAAGCATCCTGTAAGTTTGACCATTTCTACATCACTAAATGGCTTCCCTTTTTTTCTGAGTAGATAAGCTACTTAATAAGTTGCTTTGGTGGCATTATTTCCAGGTCTTATTGCTGCTTGAAAGTGTCTTTGCTTTTGATTTTCATCTTTTAATTCTGCAATACAAACTTTCATGCCTCTCCCTCTAATTTAAAACATCTGTGGTCCTCATGATCGTTATAATGCTGATGAGCATTGAATTTCTTTAATATTGGCTTGGCGCCTGTGGCTTAACGGGCTAAGGCGCCAGCCACGTACACCTGAGCTGGCGGGTTCGAATCCAGCCCAGGCCTGCCAAACAACAATGACGGCTACAACCAAAAAAAAAAAATGGCTGGGCGTTGTGACGAGCCTCTGTAGTCCCAGCTACTTGGGAGGCGGAGGCAGGAGACTCGCTTGAGCCCAGGAATTGGAGGTTGCTGTGAACTGTGATGCCATAGCACTCTACCCAGGGTTGACAGCTTGAGGCTCTGTCTCAAAAAAAAAAAAAAGAATTTCTTTAATGTTGATTTGCATTATCACAAAGCAATCAAATCATCTTTTGTTATTATTATATATATTTTTTGAGACAGAGTCTCACAATGTCACCCTTGGTAGAGTGCTGTGGTGTCACAGCTCCCAGCAACCTCAAACTCTTGGCCTTAAGTGATTCTCTTGCCTCAGCCTCCCAAGTAGCTGGAACTACAGGTGCCTGCCACAACTGGCTATTTTTTTTTTTGTAGTTGTCATTGTTGTTTAGCAGGCCTGGGCTGGGTTTGAACCCACCAGCCCTGGTGCATGTGGCCAGTGCCCTAACCACTGAGCTATAGATGCCAAGTCTATTATTATTATTTTGGAGACAGAGGCTTACTCTGTTGCTCTGGAAGAGTGCTATGGCGTCAGAACTCACAGCAACCTCAAATTCTTGGGCTCAAGAAGTCCTCCTGCCACAGTCTCCTGAATACCTGGGACTAAAGGCACTCGCCACAATGCCCGGCCAGTTTTTCTATTTTTAATAGAGACAGGGTCTCACTCTTGCTCAGACTGGTCTCTAACTCCTAAGCTCAGCAATCCACCCGAGTTGGTCTCCCAGAGTACTAGGATTACAAATCATCTTACCTTTATCAGAAAAAAAATAATATTGGAATGACCAGTCCTTATTTGAAAATCTGTTTTCTTCCTTCAGTGTTCTCTTGGATCGTCTTCAACATGACAGGCTGTTAAGCAGACAGAATTAAAAAAATACAGTTGAGGCTCTGCACCTGTGGCTCAAGCGGCTAAGGCGCCAGCCACGTACATCTGAGCTGGCGGGTTCGAATCCAGCCCTGGACCGCCAAAGAACAATGATGGCTGCAACCTAAAAATGGCCGGGCGTTGTGGCGGGCCCCTGTAGTCCCGGCTACTTGGGAGGTGGAGGCAGGAGACTCGCTTGAGCCCAGGAGTTGGAGGTTGCTGTGAGCTGTGATGCCATGACACTCTACCCAGGGTGACAGCTTGAGGCTGTGTCTCAAAAAAAAAAAAAAAACAATACAGTTGAGCTGTGCAACTATTCGTGAGTTCCACTTTAAACAGAAACACTGTGCACTTTTGTTAAAAACTGATAACAAACTGCTGTACTTGACGCCTGCAAACTCTTGCCAGTAGTGGCACTGTTAGGCAGGGGAAGTTAGAACTAAATTAATGAGTGTAGGAAATACCAATTTAGCCCGTATGGCTTACTAATGTTCTAATTGTGCCAGTCAATATGGAAGGATTATTTTGTTGAAACTTATTTTATTCTTGATATTTTAAATATTTTCATTTAAAAAATAAAATATAAATATAGGAGACAAGCAAAAATGTATTAGTAAAAATAAAAAGGTTTGCCCTATAAAATTTGGAATCAATCAGGAGGCCACACCGAGGGACCTAGAAAGCCACTTGCAGCCTTACGGTTTCCCATTCCTGAATAAAAATATGGTTATAATTCTGCCTTTGAGTGTGCAACAATCAACTCTATACTATGAGTCAAAGAATTAAATAATAAAATAATTTTATTTGAGACAGAATGATGGAGATAGAGAAGGCTTGTACTGGATGATTAAGGAAGGTTCTAGAAATAGATCCTCTAAAGGCCTTAAAAATAAAGGGCGGTGCCTGTGACTCAGTGAATAGGGTGCCGGCCCCATATACTGAAGGTGGCAGGTTCAAACCTGGCTTCAGCCAAAAAAAAACAAAACAAACAACAACAACAAAAATAAATAAATAAACTAGTTGCCCTATTTTGTTTGATATAATTATGGTAGATTCTGGGTGTTGGAAGAGGAATCTTTGAGAAGATCTTTTTGGTCAAGGCCTATGCAACACCCCAAATTACTTAATTCAACAACCATTTCCCACAAAATGACAAATAAGACATCCTGTGTATCTTGTAGTAAGAGTTAACAATGTAGCAACACAGTAAGAGTTAAAATGAAAGTATATTTCTACAAAGATCTTGGTTAGTGTTTACTAGAATGCAGTGTCGATTTGACTCAGTAGATGGCAGCAGAGGTGCCAGCAAGACCTTCAGTGATTTGAATTGTTTTTGTGGGGAAAATGAGGCGGGTCCTATTGTTTCTAGCCATATTTTTAAGTACAGAATTCTGGTTGGAAACCTTGGGTAGCCAGAGGACCATTCCTGGGGGACTTGTACTGTAAGAAAATGTCCCTTTAAAGAAAAAAAAAAACTATTCTACGTTAAAATATTTTAAAATTCTTCTGAGCTTTTAGTCAAAGCCGGGAGGAGGGTGGGGTGAGCAGGGTGAGGGGCCTGTGGGAGAGGGCTTTGTTTTCTAGATGTAGGATTTCTTTCCAAGACACTTCAAAGGCCACATTGTACTAGGATCCTGCTCGTTCTGCAGCGATCCCACACTGTCAGATGCTTGAGCTGGCCTTGTGCTTGGCTGACTCTTCTGTTTGTGCTGCTTTAGGCTAAAGCACAGGCTGGCTGAAAAGTTGTTGCTAATGCCGTAACCGTATCTTTGGAAAATGTTGGCATGCCCCGTCTAGTCTTCAGGAAAGTAAAAAATGGAGACTTAAAAGTATCCCAAGCTGGTCAACTTATTGCCAGGTTGTGGGGAGTCTGTTCTCCCCAAATCACTGACATGCTTTCAAAACTATTTGAAGAGGGGACCTGGTTATTCTCCTTACACAGTGTTCAACCCTTGATTCAGAGTGGAAAAACGAGATTATTATGGAATTGAAAGCAGGAGGCATCTCTTTATGCCTCTAAATATGACCCTTATTTAGGAAGTAATACTAAGACTTCTTTGTTTTCTTATCAGGACTGCCAACTCACAGATTTCCACATAACACATAACTTTCAAAGGGAGTTTATAAGCCTAAATTAAGGCTTTTGGAGGTCGAGGTAGGTGGATTGCTTGAGCTCAGGAGTTCAAGACCAGCCTGAGCAAGAGTGAGACCCCATCTCTACTAAAAATAGAAAATTAGCTAGACATGGTTGTGCACACCTGTGGTCCTAGCTACTTGGAAAGCTGAGGCAAGAGGATCATTTGAGTCCAGGAATTTGAGGTCATAGGTGAGCTATGATGACACCATTGCACTCTACCCTGAGCAACAGAATGAGACTCTGTCTCAAAAACAAAAACAAACAAAAATAAGTGTAGAAGGCAGCACCCATAGCTCAGAGGGTAGGGCTCCAGCCACATACACCAAGGCTGGCAGGTTCGAACCCGACCCTGGCCAGCTAAAACAACAAAGACAACAAAAAAATAGCCAGGTGTTTTGGCAGGCACCTATAGTCCCAGCTACCTGGGAGGCTGAGGTAAGACAATCGCTGAGCCCAAGAATTTGAGGTTGCTGTGAGCTGTGAAACCATGGCACTCACATAGTGAGACTCTGTCTCAAAAAAAAAAAAAAAAAAAAAGGAGTGTAGAGTAAGCTTACTTACCCACACCTCACAGTTGACACAGTTGAGGTTCCTCTTGTCCTCTTTGTTCCTTAACTCTGCCTCCATCAAAAACAAGATAAACCTGTAATCCTAGCACTTTGGGGAGGAGGGTAGATTGCTTGAGCCCAGGAGTTCAAGACCATCCTGGGCAACATCTTGAAATCCTGTCTGTACAAAAAAAAATTTTGTTTTGTTTTGTTTTGTTTTGAGACATTCTCACTCTACCCATTGCCCTGGGTAGAGTGCCATGGTGTCATAGCTTCCAGCAACCTCAAACTCTTGGGCTTAAGAGATCCTCCTGCCTCAGTCTCCCACATAGCTAGGACTACAGGCGCCCACCATAATGCCTACTCATTTTTTTATTTTTAGTAAATATGGAGTCTTTCTTTTTGCTCAGGCTGGTCTCAAATTCCTGGGCTCAGGAGATCCACTACCTATGCCTTCCAGAGTGTTAGGATTATAGGCATGAGCCACTATGCCCAGACAAAAAGAATTTAAGTTAGCAGGGAATGATTACACTTATAATCCAAGCTACTCAGGATGCTGAGGTGGGGAGGATTGCTTGGGCCCAAAAGGTCAACGCTGCAGTGAGCTATGGTCAGGCCACTATACTGCAGCCTGGGGAACAAAGCAAGATCCTGTCTCAAAAATGAAAAAGTAGACTTATTGGTCAAGCAGCTTATAATTTCTCTAGGCCAGTTGAGTGTCTAGAGGAAGAGAAACAAATTCATTTAGGAGGATATAGAATTATTTATAAATTGGGGTTTTTCCACTTGAGTACTACTGACCTTTTGAATTGGACAATTTTTTGTTGTTTGAGGCCGTCCTGTGTCCTGTAGGATGTGTGGTAGCATTCTGGCCTCCATCCACAAGATGCCTGTAATTCCCCACCCCCCGCCAAAATACTCCCTAGTCATGACTATCAGAAATGTCTCCAAACCATGCCATCTGTCTTAGACCCACTCGTATAAGTCTTTCTGAGTTTTAAAATTCTGGCTGGGGCTGGGCGTTGTGGCGGGCGCCTGTAGTCCCAGCTACTCGGGAGGCTGAGGCAAGAGAATCGCCTAAGCCCAGGAGTTGGAGGTTGCTGTGAGCTGTGTGACGCCACGGCACTCTGCCGAGGGCGATAAAGTGAGACTCTGTCTCTACAAAAAAAAAGAAATAAATAAAAAATAAAATAAATAAATAAATTCCTTAAAAAAAAAAAATTCTGGCTGGGTGCTGTGGCTCATGCCTATAATCCTAGCACATTGGGAAGCCAAGGAGAGAAAGAAGATTTTTTGAGTCCAGGAGTCTGAGACCAGCCTCAGCAACATAGTAAGACCTTGTAGCTTCAAAAATTAAAATATTAGGCTCGGCGCCTGTGGCTCAAGCGCCTAAGGTGCCAGCCACATACACCTGAGCTGGCGGGTTTGAATCCACCCAGGCCCGCCAAACTACGATGACAGCTGCAACCAAAAAATGGCCAGGCATTGTGGCAGGCGCCTGTAGTCCCAGCTACTTGGAAGGCAGAGGCAGGAGAATGGCTTGAGCCCAGGAGTTGGAGGTTTCTGTGAGCTGTGATGCCACGGCACTCTGCCCAGGGTGACAGCTTGAGGCTATGTCTCAAAAAAAAAAATAAAAAAATGAAATATTAGCTGGGCATGGTGGCAGGCGCCTGCAGTCCCAGCTACTTGGGGGGCTGAGGTGGGAGGATCACTTGAGCCCAGGAGTTTGAGGTTACTGTGAGCTGTGATGATGTCACTGCACCGAAGCCTGATGTGACAGAGTAAGACATTGTAACCTTCCCCCCAAATTGTACCAATCTACAGTTAAACATAATAACTAGATGATTCTTCAGCAAAGAGGGTAAAAGATAGCAAAATAAGTAAATGTTGCCAAGCACAGTGGCTCACACCTATAATCCTAGCACTTTGGGAGGCTGAAGCTGAAGGGTTGCCTGAGCTCAGGAGTTCGAGACCAGCCTGAGCAAGAGCGAGACCCCATCTCTAAAAATAGCCAGGCGTTGTGTCAGGCGCCTGTAGTCCCAGCTACTTGGGAGGCTGAGGCAAGAGGATCACTGGAGCCCAAGAATTTGAGGTTGCTGTGAGCTGTGACGCCACAGCACTCTACCCAGGGTGACAAGGGGAGGCTCTGTCTCAAAAAAAAGCAAAAAGAAAAAGAAAAAAAGAAAAATCAGTAAATGTACCTCCTTTTTTTTTCTCATGTAAATTATTATTTACCAAGCATCCTGAGTTAAGTGCAGGGCAACGAACAATGAAGACAGGGCTAATCTCCCTTCTACCTCTCAGAATTCTAAACGTCTTAGGGACTCCCGGCAAGGGAGAAGTAACCAACATGCTCAGATATCTCTCACAGGCAGAGGCATATCACCCTCAAGCATGAGCTGCCTGCCTTTGCCCTCTGCAGACCCTCCTGCAACTGCCTTGTTCTCTGGGGCACATGGGCTTCTTTGTTCCTATGTTTAAGCTTTCTCCTTCCCACCTTTTGGTCCTGTCCTGTCTATTCAATTAGAAGCACAAGAGTCTACAGGCTGTGGAAATACCTACTCTGAAGAATGGGAACCAAGGCAAGTACCCTCAGTGGCATGTAGATTGTGACTTGTTATTGCACTGGAGTGCCATTTGCCACAGTGGGTGGTAAAGGTAGCTCTAGCAGTGAGAAACTAGCATAGCCAACCAACCAATATTCAAACCTTTGTTTTATGGTCTTTATAGGAAGCCACAGAGATGAGGATAGAATTGGAAGTGTTCCCTTTTGCCGGAAAGCTAATGGGAAATAGGATTCTTCATCTTGAAGAAATATTAAAGATTGGCTCGGCACCTGTGGCTCAACGGGCTAAGGCGCCAGCCACGTACACCTGAGCTGGCGGGTTCGAATCCAGCCCGGGCCCGCCAAAGAACAATGACAGCTGCAACCAAAAGATGGCCAGGCGTTGTGGCGGGAGCCTGTAGTCCCAGCTACTTGGGAGGCAGAGGCAAGAGACTCGCTCGAGCCCAGGACTTGTAGGTTGCTGTGAGCTGTGATGCCACGGCTCTCTATCCAAGGTGACAGCTTGAGGCTCTGTCTCAAAAAAATAAAAAAAAATAATAAAAAAAAGAAATATTAAAGATAAACCATAAAGGGTCATTTAATAGAAAGCCTCATAAGTGTTTTCTACCTTGCTTAAGATAACAAAAAAAGAAAAAATTAACATGAGATGTGAGAACTTTAAATTATTGCAGGGGAATATTTTTGATAATTAAGATTTATCAGCTATATAAGGAATATCAGTACCAGCTCGGCGCCTGTGGCTCAATGGGCTAAGGCGCCAGCCATGTACACCTGAGCTGAGCTGGTGGGTTCGAATCCAGCCCTGGCCGCCAAACAACAATGACGGCTGCAACGAAAAAATGGCCGGGTGTTGTGGCGGGCCCCTGTAGTCCCAGCTACTTGGGAGGCGGAGGCAGGAGACTTGCTTGAGCCTAGGAATTGGAGGTTGCTGTGAGCTGTGATGCCATGGCACTCTCTCCAGGGTGACAGCTTGAGGCTCTGTCTCAAAAAATAAAAAAATAATAATAATAAAAAAAAAAGGAATATCAGTACCGAGGGTGGTTTTGGAGTCTGCTTTAAAGGTCTTTAAGAATTGCCTATGCCATGGGTGGCGCCTATGGCTTAGTGAGTAGGGTGCTGGCCCCATATATTGAGGGTGGCAGGTTCAAACCCGGCCCCGGCCAAACTGCAACAAAAAAATAGCTGGGCATTCTGGTGGGTGCCTGTAGTCCCAGCTACTCAGGAGGCTGAGGCAAGAGAATCACCTAAGCCCAGGAGTTGGAGGTTGCAGTGAGCTGTGATACCATGGCACTCTACCGAGGGCAATAAAGTGAGACTGTCTTCAAAAAAAAGGGAATCGCCTATGCCAGGCTGGGTCAGTGGCTCACACCTGTAATCCCAGCACTCTGGGAGTGCTAGCACCTCTGAGGCAGGTGGATTGCTTGAGCTCATGTATGTCTTCTCTCTAACTTCAGGGGGGCTCTGCACAATTACTTAGTAAACAGTGTTGTGGATTGGGCCCCCCAAAAGCTGACTCCAAGATGGAGATCAGTGTTCAGGCTGTTCATTAGGGCGTGTTCTTGGTATCAACGCTGTTGAAAGGAAGGAAAGAGAACAGGATTGGGCAGAGGAAGACACTCAGCTCTGAAGCAGTCCCAACAAAGGTGTCAGCTGACCACCGAGAATGCTCTGAGGGGCCCCCTTGAGGTGGCCCAGTTGAGGCAATGGGGTGGAGCCTTTATACTCCTGTGGATAACTGTGCTGGGTGGGGGCTGCCACCAGAAAAAGGGATGACCATGGGCAGGGTGGATTCCTTCAGCCCAGGCACTCCCCAAAGAGGGCTGATGTCTGAGAGTTTTCTTCTGGCAGCTCTTCCACCACTGGGATGAACAAATGATGCATTCAGGAAGGAGATCCCAGTGGGTGCTGTAACCCACTACAAGCCGCTTCCCTGGATTCTCCTGGAAGCTGAGTCTTGCCTTTATGCTTTACTTCTTTGCACAGGGAGCTTTTTTCCTCCTCCAGGAACATATTTCCCTCATCCTTATTCCCATCCAAACTTTTGCCACCTCAGTACACGGAATAAATGCAGAATCACAGATTCTGTTTGTTCTGAAATTTATTCTTTCTTCCCTCCATCCCTTCTTCAGCTCTCATCAGGAAGATTCACGGTCTCATGACAGCCAGACTCCATGGCAAGCTAAATGTCAAGCTGACTTCCTCCTCCTTGGAGAGTTTCCCTTACTCCCCCGTCCCCCCGAACGCTCAGGCGGTGGTGCAGCCCACAGACACAGGACTGGAGCGTGGGCCAGCCGAGGCCCGAGCTCCTGGGACCTTGATTCAGGCCTGTTTCCTCATATTACCTCTCTAAAACAGAGATAGGCCATTGAACCAAGAGATCTCCCATATCCCTCTGACTCCAACATTCAATACGTTTTTATTTGAAAAATTTTCACAGAAGGAAATAGCAACAAAATGCCAGATTCCCGAGTTAGTCTTTGCTTCTCATCCCACCCACACAGAATACTAGAGTCTTCTTTCCCAAACAAATGCAAGATTTGGGATCAGTTATGGCATACTCTGGAGGGTTTGGGGAGTGAAGTTTTAAAATCCCCCCAAAACATTTTAAGATCCAGTGTGAATTCAAATCAGAGAGCCCTTACCAGCCCGCCTTGCAGCTGCACCTCGCAGGTGTGTGAGGTTAAGTGGAGGTGAGTCAGGACTCGAATCGGAAAAGCACAGGGGACCACACTGCAGCAAGAGAAGTTTCCTGCTGGCTTCATTCTCCAGCCTCTTCCCTTTTTTCTTTTTTTTTTTTTCCTGTAGACAGAGTCTTGTGTGCTCTGTCACCCTAAGTAGAGTGCAGTGGCGTCATTGTAGCTCACTGCAACCTCAAACTCCTGAGCTCCAGCAGTCCTCTGGCCTCAGCCTTCTGAATAGCTGGGACTCCAGGCAAGTGCCACGATGTCCAGCTGGTTTTTCTGTTTTTAGTAGAGAAGGGGAGGAGGCTTGCTCTTGCTCACGCTGGTCTTGCACTCCTGGCCTCAAGTGATCCTCCCACCTCAGCCTCCCTGAGTGCAAGGATTGTAGGTGTGAGCCACTGCACTTGGCCTTTCCCTTTTTCTTAATATAAAAGGATTTAGCTATCACTATTGGTTTTTTCTGTAGCATTTTTTTTTCTTTTTTTGCATGAGGCTTAGCCAGGGTAAACATTGGCCTCTGTGAAGGAACTCAGGCTCAAAGAGACCAGGTAAAGACCTTTCTGTTCCAGGCTGGTTGTCTCATTCAGCAATGATAGACTGTGATATGTGAGTGGCATATAGTAAAGATAGCATAGAAGGTGAAAGCTAGAGAGAAAAGGCTAGTGGAAAGTGAAGTTGGCTGTTCAGAGAGCCAGAACTGAGCTGAGGTTATTTGCATAGTAACTCAGGTGTGGTTACTAATTTATGAAGTATACTTCCTCTGTGGCATGGAAAATAAGCTAGCTATGAACCTGACCCCTGCCCTGGAACGCTCAAGGTCTGCAGGTAGAGCCCAGCAGGGACCCACCCCAACCCTCCCATTTCAACCTCCGTAATTCTGTTTCCTTGTCTTCCCCTCTGTGAGACTGTCAGGTCCTGGAGAGCAGGGACAGTGCCAGGTTGCCACTGTTGCCTGTGGCACATGGCAGGCCTTCACTTAGTAAATGGGTAATGAATGAACAGCAAAGCAACCTGCTGAGTGACTTGGCAGGGAAGGTTGCAGCAACCGGAAGTGGGAGGAAGGTAAATAGAAGCGGAGAAGAGATTTAGGGTCTCCCACACTAGACACTCACCCAGGAGTGAGAGGAAGAAGTAATGCCTGAGCCTCAGACAGAAGCAGCACCATCTGAAATGGGTCAGCTGTGGACATGTTGCAGGAGGCATTGCAAACAAACTTGACCTTTTTCCAAGTGCGTGGGGCCTGACTTCTCTATAACAAGGCAAAAAAGAAAAGCAAAACCTAAATAAATGCCTACCCCAAACAGCAATGCCCCCAGACTCAACAGTGGTGCCCTAGTTACACAGCTGAAAGAACAAAGAAGTGATTTAAGCATCTTGAAATTGAAATAGCTACTGCCAAACACTAGAGGATCAGCAGTCATTAGATTCCAGAAAATGCAGAACCTCTGAGGGCTTTGTTTTCTTCCTTCCTGATGTCAGATTGCTGGCAGCCCACGCGGAGCTGCTTCATAAGAATGTGTAGCTAGGCTTTGCTTCTAGAAGGATGAGGGGAGGAAGGAGGGCGAGCCCGCCTTGCTTGGAGCCCGGAAGCTCTGTGTTGCCGAGCAGTTACCCGCGTCAGACGCTGTCGTTTCTCTGCCTTCAGTGATGAGGGAGGTTAAGGCTGGCCCTCTCAGCCGATTAGACCTTGAGTATATGTATCAATCAGGGGCCTGACAAGAAAACAAAATCGATCCCCAATAGTTCCTATAAACAGACCGTAATAGAGGGATTATTAACAGAGATGTGGACGAGATCAAGAGAACAACTAAGGAATGTTGAGGTACCCAGAGGCTTGCATGAGTGGGGAGCCATTTCCTCCCTAGGGGTGGGCAACAGGGGAAGGAACTCTCAGTACCTGAACCTTGAGAGCTGGCACTGGGGGCGGGGGGAGCTCCACGAGAACTGTTGTCATGCAGGGACACAGGGACATGGCTATCGGCTGCTGTCAAAGACAGGAGGGCCCCCAAACACAGAGGGAGTAGGGAAGAAATCCCCTGCCTATCTTTCCGGCCGGGAGCCTCCCATTCTCCAACCTGGGAACTGGCCAGCAAGGGTGACCGGTGACGCATTCTACAGGGGCAGCTTCCGTGGCTGAGCAGGCTTGAAGGTGGGCCAGGTAGAGAGCGACCAGCAGTACAATGAGACACGATTGTCACATACAATGTGCGTTTCTAAATATCTCACGTAACTTCTTACATGTGACAACCTCACTTAATCCTTGAAATTAGTCTGCAAGACAGGCTGAGTCAGGGGCTCCTGGGGCACCCGAGGCTAATGGGCACAGTGCGGCTCACAACAGCAGGCACGTGCCAGCTGCTGAGCTGAGAAGAGGGGACTTGTGCTGGAACCACTTTCAGGAGGTCCAGGCCAAAGGGCTTCCAAACAGCAGCTGGAACAGAAGTCACTGGGGCAGTGACTGGGAGCACTCTGTCCACTCTCTCCAGCTCTGTAGTCCCCCCACATTCATACTTTCTATCCTGAGGGTAGCGAGGCTGTTGTCTACTCCCACGTGGGTTGAAGTCCTGTGGGATGCTGTGGAAGGGAGAGCAGGCTGATCCCCTGCTGCCATCTCTGAGGAAGGCCGGGGACACAGGAAGGTCCCTGCAGGGCGTGTGGGCTGGGTGTAAGGGGTGCGTGGCCTGCTCTTTGTGTCTCTAGCTCCTTGCGGGTATAAGCCTCTGACCAAGGGGTAAGGATGGTGCATGTGCCAGCTGGAGTGAATGACCTTCCAGTGACTTGGGGGCAGCAGACAGCAGACAGTGACATCGAGTCTACTTTACTGTAAGGTAATCCAGGCAAGAGTGAACATTCGATCTGCAGTCTTATCATCAAATGAATATTTCATCATTTGCGTCCCCACTGAGCTGATGCAGGGACAGGGCTTCTGTGCTGCCCAAGGCCTCTGCCTCCTCTCAGATGTGGTGACTCCTGGCAGGGAGAAGGGGGAGGGCCTGAGGTCAAGGCCTCAGAGGAGGTGGGAGAAGGTGGGTCAGGAGACAGGCTGGGAGATGGGCTTCCCTTCCATGACCTTCACTGTTGTGCTGAGTCACTCAGCTAAGTCACCTTTCTTCACTTTACATTTCTTAACTGCAAAAGGGAAATGATTTTCCAGCCCAGCTCCAGCGTTCCTTCCGGGCTGCAGGATGGCGTGCAACAGCACGTGAAAACAATCTGGAAAGCAGCAAATGACGTAGCAAATGTACCAATTATTAACACTGACCGGGTCTTCTCAGAAAACGTTCCTCAAGAGGTCTAAACCACAGTTCAGCTGCTTTTATTCATTCATTTAACAGATACTTATCAGGCACCTGCCACATGCCAGGGGTTTATTTTCTGCCTTATGGATTGGCAGAGTTTTTGTATATTCTTCTGCACTCACCAGGCCTGACCTTTAGAGATTTTTAACCTCCGCTCTCTAGGTTGGCAGAGAGTATAAAAGGAAGTCGAATGCTTGTCAAGGAGTGACAGGAATATACTGGCTGGTAGAAGACTTCAACGCCTCCTGCTCATTCGCTCCACCCTGTTGGCCGGCTGCCTTTTTGCCTAAGGAGCTGCAGACTGGGTCTGTGAAGGGAGGGGGCTCTGAGCAGCCCTGCAGGGCACCATGGCAACCAGGCAGACCTGCCACCAGGGAGTTCATGTCAAAATGTGCCTTAAAGCTCATTAGCTATGGGCTCAGCAAAGAGAAATGCTTTTTCATTCTGAGAGGTGGAGAAAAGGGGAAGGGAAGTGGGTGAAATCGGCACAGCTCAGGCAAGGTGCTAGCATTTTCCCTTCCAATGGCAGCTCTGCTTGCTGGGACCTCGGGAGACCAGGGCCCAGTATGCATAAAGGCATAAATGCCTAGCTTGGGTTATTAAATCCTTGGATGTCAGAATCAGAAGAGTAGAGGGATTGCACAGGGCGAGGCAGTGTGGGGTTCTCTGCCTGTGAAGAAAGGGACCTTCCTGAGCAGGTCCTGGGTAAAGCACACACGGCCGCCGCGGCCCATACGCAGTGTTTCTGGGTGGGTAGTGTTTTGTTCCTTTCTGTAGTTCATAGATCTACCTTCCGACAGCACTCATATCCTGGTAGGACATGTCGATGGGCCATCTGAGGAAACTGGCCCTGGGTGCAGAAGAAAATTGTTTTCCCAAGTATCACTGAATATGCATAAAATAGTGCCCTTACTGTAACAGAAAAGGAAAAGAAATGTAGAGCAGGGTCTCAGAACTTGTTGTCCCTTGGTACTTACAAAATATGCCCCAACTCAAGGATCCCAAGTGCTGGTGAGGAAGATAGAAGCCAAGTCCATGCCCTGGGCCTCCTTGCATCTCGCTTTCCCAGGGGAAGGCCTGGGACTTGGTGGTGTCTCGGTTACTTGGCAGCAGGCCCTTGTTTGCTAGGAATTGGTGCTTCTGCAGCTCTCTCCTCTCCTGTTTTCTTCTCACCCCCAAACCAACATCTTGAAACAACTCTAGCCTCCTTATTTGCCCCGGCCACCCACAGGCAGGCAGGCCAGGAGGCTGAGTGGGAGCTGTATCTGGTGGTTAAGGCAGGCCAGGGTTAGAGGATGAGGATGATGCTGCAGCCTCCTCCTGTCACTGTCACTGTCACTGGTTAACAGGGACTGCAGTGATGATGATGACTGACAGCACTTCAGGGGATTGACCTTATTTAGCTTCTCTCTGCAGAGGGGTGTTAGGACTTTACAATGGACCTTCCTCCCAGCGCTGTGGTGATTTGTCTGTCATTGTTTCTCAGACCCTGGATACTATTTTGGTTTAGAAGCTTGCTGGCGCTGCAGGGTGTGGTGGCTGCCAGATTCTCCGAGGACAGGACCCATTGGCCGGCTCTGGCCACAGGCGCCGCGTCCGCTGCCCATTTGATACTGATTTCTAGATCGCTCCCTGTAATCACACTGCATTATGCTGCGCCGGCCCAGGGCCTGTGTGGAGATTTTAACTTGAAATGTCTGTTCTCTGAGAGCTGCTGACCCTCTGTCCTCTGGGTGCCCCCGTCACCTCTGCTGGGGCCCACAACTTGTCACTGACGTTCTCCCTCCTGTCAGGTTTGCGAGGGTCTGAGAAGGGCACCACGCCGACAGTTTCTAGGCACAGCGGTTTGCTGTCAGCTCTTAAAGTTGCTTCTGGCCTGGAACACACGGTGAGAGGGGCCAAGCCAAAGAAAGGTCTCCAAAAGAAGGTGATGCCGTAACATCAGAAACCTGCAGAGGGAGACTTTGAAAACACCCTGGGAAGGAGAAACACACTATCTGGAACCAGGAAGAAGGGTTAGCAGCCAAGTTTTTCTTCGCAAAGTCAGCACCTCCTGCATGCTGGTGGGGGCTTTGGACGGACGTGATGATCAGGGAAGGGAGCCGAACTTTGAGAAGCTAAGACGTGGCGGTCGTGGAAGAGTGCTGGGCACGCAGGAAATGCCGTGGGAGCGCTTGATAAAATGTACAGTGGAACTGAGGGCCAGAAATGGGACTGGAGCTGCAGATGGGGCTATACCGCTGGCGCAGAGAGACAGCTGCATCTGGGGTTTCGGGGAAGTTGTCACTGGTGGTACAGAACAGAACAAGATCTACTAGGGGCTGAGGCCACAGCAGATTTCATGAATTGCTGCCGGCAGAGAAGGAAGAGCGAGCCCTCCTACAGTTGAGCGCATTACCTCATCCCATCACTACCACAGTCTATGAAGCAGGTGTTGCTGCCACTGTTTTACACATGGGAAACAGCTCAGAGTCACTGGAGACTACCTCATCAAGTCACCTCTTCTTTTCTGAGGAGGCAACAGGAGCAGAGGACGGATTTGGGCCACTTCTGCTCCGACCCTTAGTTGGGGGAGGGTAGCACACCCTCACCCCCTTCCTCAGCATGCTCGAGGCCACTCTGTGGGAAGCTGGTCCTGCTCAGTGGAGGTGGAGGGGCCACGGTGGTCTGCCTCTGGCACATGCTCAGAGCGTGCGGGTTCCCCCTCCCTGGAGCCCAGGAGTTCTCTAAAGCTGCCCGACGCCTCACTCTTCCTCTCTCCTGGGGCTGCTGGCCAGAGGCCCAGGCTCTGCTCATAGAGAACTGATGATTTTTCTAAAATAGGAAGCCTTGTCACCCACCGGTTCTCTCCCTTTGGCTAAGCTGGGTGGGGCTTCCTTGGTATGAATCTCTCTTTATAGATTTGTTTTCCCAGAAGATCCTTTGGCATTAAAGCGTGGGGCAGTATGCCTGTCCTTGGCCCTGGGGCCCATTTGCAGCCCTGGCATTTGCAGCCCTGGAGCCTCGGGGTCCATTGGAATAAAAGGGGAGTTAAGTGTTGGAAAGTCTGTAGTCTCACTTGCTGATTATAAGGGAGGAAAGAAGCCTGAGGGACTTGGTGGACCACTCAGTTGAGTTCCTTCCCTTCCTGCACTAGCCCCAGGCATGGAGCTCTCAGTTTCTTATTAGAAGAGCCAAATTCAAGTCCAATACATGTCATTCTTCTAGCAATAAGGGTCTAGAGCAAATCTTCCCGAGACTCGGTTTTCTCATCTGTGTAGTGGATGTAAGAGTCCCTCTCCGGGTGGCTCCTGTGGCTCATCGAGTAGGGCACCGGCTTCATATACCAAAGGTGGCAGGTTCAAACCCGGCTGCGCTGAACTGCAAAAACAAAAAATAAATAAATAAATAGCCGGGTGTTGTGGCGGGCGCCTGTAGTCGCAGCTACTCAGGAGGCTGAGGCAAGAGAATCGCCTAAGCCCAGGAGTTGGAGGTTGCTGTGAGCTGTGTGACACCACGGCACTCTACGGAGGGTGATAAAGTGAGACTCTGTCTCTGAAAAAAAAAAGAGTCCCTCTCCTGTGTAGTCCTGGCCTGGAGGGGAGGCCTCTGTGTGTGTACAGCACTGCGTGAGGTGTGGCCGTTCTGCTTCTCAGGCTGATAAGAGATAAGCATTTGTTTGCTCAGAGATAACTCACCGGGGCTGGGACAGGCAGGTAAGCCCAGCCGGCATGTCTACCCAGAGTGCTTCTTCTTCATGACTGTGGCTGGGTCAGCCTCTCTTCCCCACACTTCTGCTTCTCTTTCGTGTTGGTTGTAAGAAAAACCAGGCACTTCCTCTGTTTGCTGTTTGGATTTACTCAGCCACTTAAACTCACTATTCTGTTACATGAGTTTTTTCCCATCTTTTCACAATCAATTGATCTGAAATCAAATTTTACCCAGTGGAGCAGAATTGCCCACTCTTGTCTATGAGGGGCGTGGATTTTGTTTGGTTGTTGCTGTTCAGAATTCACCTGACGTACCAAGTTTCCAACTTTGCATGTGATTAGAGGGAGAAGCCACGGTAAGAACAACATATGATGGTAGCTTTCTCTTCCCCTGTGTGTGATTCTGCCTTGAAAAACAGTAGTGTGGGGGGACTGACCCACTCTCTGGATCCGAGCTGTGCTTACACCATGTCCACTCTTTGTCCTCCGGTGCACTCCGTAGGGGGAGTTTGGCAGGACTCACAAGACCATGAGCATCAGCCCTGATCCCTCTGCAGACGGCTATGGGAATAATCTCAAGGGCACAGTTGTCACTCCACCCCGACTGAAATGGGAAGGGGTCTGGGGAAGGCTTATCAGAGGGGACTCTGCTCCCCTCTTGGCATGGTTAGCTCTGGGGGTTTGGGGTGGGGGTGAAGGAAGAGATAACTATAGCAATCCAAAGACAAAGCCAGGATGGCTAAACCCAGAGAGGTGTTCCAGCCACCCTTGCTCACCTGGAAGCAGAGTCTTGTGCAGAACGCCTTGTGAGCGTGCAAGGAGCCCCTCCATGCCCAGGCTGGAAGCTGCAGCCAGTGCCCATTCCTCAAAAAGGAACAGATCAGGGTCCTGTCCTTGAGCAACTCCAGATCTACCAGAGTTAGAATAATCCCCCAAGTATAAAAGAGGGGGCAATTCTTGCAAAGCAACCGGGCGTGTGGTTGGCTGCGAAGCTGGCGTGTTACTAGGGTTCACTTTGGTCTTCTGACCCGACAGAAGGAAGTAGATTGACAATCCCCCCGTCCCCCTTCTTCCCTCCTCGCTTCCCTTCCTGCTATTTACATAACACTGTGCTGGGTTCTGGGTGGGGACTGACGTGTTCCAATAAAGGATGTGACAAGTTTCTACATAGGCATGTTAGTGCCGGAGCTGGGAGTAGTACCTTAAGGTCTAACTAGGCTGCGTGAAGGTGGGGGGTGGGCAGGGGGGCTGTTCTTTCAATGTCAGCACCAGGGAAGCAAGCCTGGTCCATGGGAGCTGTTCTGTGCTGACCACATCCTACCCTCAGCTTCTGTGTCTGTTCTGTTCCTTTGCGCCTTCCTTTGAATCCAAAATCATGTGCATAGATGGCAGCTCCACCAGGGCATCTCTGATTTGTGACCTCAGTGCCTGCCTTGGAAAGACCCCGACATCACCCCTGAGGCAAGGCTTTGACGCTGGAGCCTCTTTCTCACCTTGGCCAGCCTCCTGGTTTGGGTTCTGGCAAATCGCTTCGACCCAGATGAGCATACAGGGCTTCAGTCTAATTGAGGAGACAGGACCTAGACACAGACTAATGTTTTGTTTTATTTTTTCAAATAGCATATTAATTGCCAAGAGAACAGGGTGCCGAGAGAATGGGGTTCTGTAAGATCTCAGAGGACTTGATTTGGGTCCCGAGGGACAGTCAGTATTTGCATAAATGGAAAGGAGCAGAGAGCGAGGGCATTCTTGGCAGCAGGAAAGGCTTCAGTGAGGGCTCAGAGAGGGCAATGTGCTTAATGAATTCAGGGCGCCATGAGTAGACTGGTTTGCTAAAAATATTTATCGAGCACCTTCCATGTGTAAGGCAGGCAGCAAACACAAAGAAAGGGTAATGAGTAATCTTCGTCCTCAAGAATTCTGTAGGTTTCTGACTCCGAAATGCTCCATCAGAACAGATAAAGCAGGGACAAACCTACGGAATAAATCTGGAGGTAAGAATTGAGGGTGCAGGGAAGTGTCAGCCCTCCCAGCACAGAGATTCAGATGACTAAAAAATGTGTGCTCAGGACATAATCTTAGTAAAGCTGCAGATTATGTTTAAAGCAAACATTTACAAAGAGGATTGGCATGAGGAATGTGCAGAGAGAGGAAGCAGTCCTGTGTTGCAGTTTCTGAATTGCAGCAGTAGAACATTAGCCAGCCAATGTAAAAAGAAAAGAAATCAGGGGTCAAGCTCAAATGTGTTTTACCAGCAATCACGGCAGCCCAGGGCTGATGCCTCTGATATTTGTTGTGTTGTTACTGTGTTAGTGACGGGGCAGCAAAATCTTCTAGTCCCCGGGAAACCTCTCCAGGTTCCTAGATTCTTTGGCTTTTTGAACTTGTCCCAGAAAGTTCTTTGGTTTCCTCTCCCTAGTATAGAGAAATGCCTGTGGCCTCTGAAATAGAATAATAGTTGACAGGGCTCTGTGTTATTTTAGCAGGAACAGTTACTAATGAGATGGATACTTTTGGTCTCTGTATTTGCTCTCCTGAGCATATCCTAAACATGGCTAAATTCTAATGGCTTCTCCAAAAGGACTTAATTTGAACTTGTATTTATAAAAGCTGATACAATTTTTAAAACAGCCAGACATGAAATGGGAGCACAGGAGTGCCAATAAAATGAATCTGCATTCATTCATTCAAGTCAGTCTGCTAGGCACAAAACTGAGTGCTATTTATAAAAGTCCCCCTTGTATTGCCCTCCTTAATGCTCAAGGTCAGGGCACCATCCAGCTAAATGAACAAGGAATTCCAGACTCTAGTTCTTCTAATGGAAACATGAACTGTCTACATAATGGGAAGAACAGAGAGACAAGGGACTTCTTCAGTGGTTTCCCGTAGCCTCATCCCCCTTGGGGCTAATAAGTATCAGAAAAAAAGTTTCAAAGCTGGTTTATGCAAGGGGCATTATACCAGGAGAGGTAGGAGAATAACTTAGTGTGAAGTCCTACAAGGTGGGAGAACTTGGGTCACCTCCGATGAAGCAGACCCCTTTTACCCAACAAGCAGAGCACACTGACTGTTCTTGACCCAGGCTCAGTGAACCTCCTCTGAATTAGCCTGCTGGGTGGAAAGGTAAGACACCTTTCCCGAGATCTGGTGAGGGTGGTACAAGAGCCAGGATTTGAGGGGTAGACAGATGTGTGGTGGATACACTTCCCCACGGGGCAGGGTGAGTCACCACTGGTGAAGTTCAGCAGGCCCCAAGGAGGAAGGCGCGCTGTAGGATTTAGTCTTTTTGTGCTGTTGCTCTCTCCCGTGAGAACCAGACCCAGCCAAGTGAGATGGTGTCAGAGCATGTACTGTGGAGAGCAGCCAGGGCCACGCCGAGCTAACTTCCAGGGTACAGGCAGCCCCACTAATGTGGGGCAGAGGCAGATTGTAAATTAGGTCCACCCGGCCCCAAACCCATACCTTCTCCACTAAACTCCACAGGCTCCTAGCCATTCTCCCTAGATTTCTGAGGGCAAATGAGTGGAATCTACCCAGACAGGGCCTTCCAGGAGAAGTAGCTCCTCGAAGTAGCTTCTTGGAGCAAAGCTGACTGCAGAGTGGTCGGTGCCAATGCTCAACTCAGGGTGTGCGTAGGCTGGTCGTGGAGGCACACACACTGCCCTTTCTTCCTCTGCCTTTGGCTGAAATGCCTTCTGAAACTGAATGTCCCCCCGCCCCTTCACATGGTCGCCAGTGTATTCCTGGTTCCCGGCAGTGTGGAGGACAACAGAGCTCAGAAGGGGAAAGAGTCTGTCTGGGGCAGATTCATGGCAGACCCCGTCCCCTCTGCTCTGGTACTTTGAGGATGCAGCAAGTCTCCCGTGTCCCCATCTGACTACTAGTTCAGAGGAATGAGGGCAGTTGGTCTCCTTTGACGTGGAGGATGGAGCCTCTACCCTGCTGGTCGGAAGGCCCAGTGTTCTGGCAACACTGCTTACTTGGCAGCTGTTAACTTTGCCCTACTTCATTCTATCGCATGCATACTTATCCTTGAGAGGCTTTCACACGATGGGTGTGGTGGCCGATGAGTTGAAACCTGTCTTAATTATGCACTGAAGCCCTGTTTAGGAGTGTTATTACTTGCTAATGATAGCAGCTTGCAAAACAGTTTCCATGGCTCTCAGCACAGCCAGGCCCACGTTGCCATACATCTGCTCCTGAAAAGGGCTTGCCATGTGGAGAAGCAAGCACTTGGCTCTGGCGAATGGCTCCCTGACACAATTATCCTAGTGTTCAACGTCTTTTAAATGTCATTGTATAGTGATCAGTATTGGTTTGGGTAGCTGTTTTAGCTGCTGGGCTGTCAGCAGACCCGGAGGGGAATTACAGCCTTTGGTAACTGTGGAGTAGCTGCTGGTTTTTTACTGATGCATTGCCCAGACCATAATTCCCTGGGGCCTGACATTAGCCCTTCAGAAGAGGTTTTGTGTACAACATCGAGAATACTTGTGAAATTTCTGTATTGTGTAATCACCATCAATCCTGCACGCTGAAGACCCCTTCCTACCTTCTGTGGTAATTTCTCCTTTTAATATTTACCAAGTTTAGGCAAGATGTACAATAAGGCAGAAATTTAAAGCCAATTCTAATATTCGGTTTTTCCAACTTCCTAGCTTTCTAAGGAAATGATATATTTCATATAGTATATTCTTCTAGTGTCTAAACTTAGACCCCTTGAGGTATAGAATTTAAAGATTTCATTGCTTCTCGGCCTTTTGGCTAAGATCAAGTGTAGAATTTAAAGATTTTAAACTTTTATGATATGCCTTGGTTTCTTAAATATTACATGTTAATGTACATAATTTTTATTTTATTGACTTGGGGTGATCAATACCAGAGACTATACAATAGTGCTGTAGTTCAGAGATGCTGAAGGAGTTGGGGCGGGTGCAGAATCACGCCTGTAATTCCAGCACTCTGTGAGGGTGAGGCGGGTGAATTGCTTGAGCTCAGGAGTTTGAGACTAGTCTGAGCAAAAGTGAGACCCCATCTCTAAAAATAGCAGGGCATTGTGGCTGGCACCTGTAGTCCCAGCTACCTGGGAGGCTGAGGCAAGAGGATCACTTGAGCCCAAGAGTTTGAGGTTGCTGTGAGCTGTGACACCATAGCACTCTACCAAGGGCCACAAAGTGAGACTCTGTCTCAAAAAACAAACAAACAAAAAAAGCAGTGAGATACATGGGGTTGGCCCTTTGTCTCTCGCTTTTTTTTTTATTTGGAGACAGAATCTCACTCTGTGTCCTGGGTAGAGTGTTGTGACATCCTAGCTTACAGCAACTTCAAATGGTTGGGCTCAAGGGATCCTCTTGCCCTCAGCCTCCTGAGTAGCTGGGACTATAGGCACCCACCACAATTCCGAACTAGTTTTTCTTTCTTTCTTTTTTTTTTTTTCTTGAGAGAGAGTCTCAAGCTGTCCCCCTAGGTAGAGTGCTGTGGCATCACAGCTCACAGCAACCTCAAACTATTGGGCTTAAGTGATTCTCTTACCTCAGCCTCCCAAGTTGCTGGGACTACAGGTGCCCACCATAATGCCTGGCTATTTTTTGGTTGTAGTTTTCATTGATGTTTGGTAGGCCAGGGCTGGATTTGAACCCGCCAGCTCCGGTGTATGTGGCTGGCTCCCTAGCTGCTGAGCTACAAGCGCCGAGCCCCAACTAGTTTTTCTATTTTTAGTAGAGATGGTGTCTCCCGTTTGCTCAGGCTGGTCTCGAACTCCTGAGCTCAAGCAATCCACCCACTTCAAACTTCCAGAATGCTAGGATTACAGGTGTGAGCCACTGCACCCAGCTAGCCCTCTGTTCCTTTTTTAACTGTCCCCAAATAGCTGTACTATTGTGTACACTTATTTCCCTGGCACTTTAGCACTCTCATTTCTTCCTGCCACCACATGTTCTATTGCTTCCAACACACAGCTTTGTTTCTCACACAGTTGAGTAAAAAATTAGACATGGTTTTTCTTGCTTTGAGAAGTTAAGCTCAGGGGTCCAGCTTCTCAAAGGTCCTCTTTGTTTAGTCCGGAATTCACAGCTTGGCTGTGGATGGTGGGGGTGGAGAAAGATAGTGCCTATAGTTCTCCAGGGTGCTATTGGACTTGGCGTTAAGCAGAACTGCCATGTAGGAATCCCATCTCAACCTGTATGAGGATCCTACAGGTTACAGACTATTGGTACATATCATAAGGGGAATGCCCTTTATTTCCTGGTCTGCCCTTTACAGAAGCCACTGCTCCGATTTATATTTTACCAAGTAGCTCGTTGATTAGCAGAACAAACTAAGCTTTCCCCCTCAGTGTCCAGAGAAAAGTGTGGCCTGTTTTGCCTTACACACTATCCCTTAGGTGGGCAGGAGATACCAACAGGGTACCATAGCAAAGAACCAGCCGCTCTGAAGTCAAATCTCTGAACTTCTGAGGACATGTTGGAAACCCTCAGTACTCAATGTAATTTCTTATTTAATACTTATTTTCCAGGACAGACTATGAACTTCAAGAAATTGGGGATTGTGAGTCTTGTTCCCATAGTCTCAGCATCAGCATGTGCCTCACACACAGTGGGTACTTGGGGGAATAAGTTTGAAAGGTGCTTCACTGACTGTCATCTGAAAAGCCCTGCAAGAATATGTGTGTGTGTGTGTGTGTGTGCATACATACATATGTACACACATATACATATATATTTATTTTTTCTTTTGAGACTGAGTCTTACTCTGTCTCTCTGGGTAGAGTGCTGTTGTGTCACAGCTCATAGCAACCTCAATCTCTTGGACTCAGGTGATCCTTGTGCCTCAGCCTCCCTAGAGGCTGGGACTACAGCTGTCTGCCACCACACCTGGCTAACTTTTTCTATTTTTCATAGATATGGGGTCTTACTCTTGCTCAGCTGGTCTCCAATTCCTGAGCTCAGGTGATCCACCCACCTCAGCCTCCCAGAGTACTGGGATTACAGGTGTGAGCCACCATA
The DNA here is from genome assembly GCA_963574655.1 of Perodicticus potto. Classification (NCBI taxonomy): domain Eukaryota; kingdom Metazoa; phylum Chordata; class Mammalia; order Primates; family Lorisidae; genus Perodicticus; species Perodicticus potto. Next base: position 28,705 of record CAUYRH010023659.1, read on the forward strand.
TCTGGCCCTTGCAAGAATATTTAAGAGTCTGAGGTTGCTGTGAGCTAAGCTGATGCCATGGCTCTCTACCCTGGGCAGCAGAATGAGACCCTGTCTCAAGAAAACAAAACAAAACAAAACAAAACAAAACAAAACAGGCAGTGCCTGTAGCTCAGTGAGTAGGGCGCCAGCCACATACAGTAAGGCTGGTGGGTTTGAGCCCGGCCTGCGCCTGCTAAACAACAATGACAACTGCAACCAAATAATAGCTGGGCATTGTAGCCAGAGCCTATAGTTCCAGCTACTGGGGAGGCCAAGGCAAGAGAATCACTTAAGCCCAAGAGTTTGCGGTTGCTGTGAGCTGTGATGCTACAGCACTCTACTGAGGGCGAAATAGTGAGACTCTGTCTCAAAAAATGAAACAAAACAAAACCTAGAATATTTGGTGGACAGAGATATGATTCAGAGTAGGTGTTTGAGCTTGAAGAAAGGTTTTTAGGGGCCCATGCATGGTGGCTCATACCTGTAATCCTAACACTCTAGGAGGCCAAGGAGGGCAGATTGGCTGAGCTCAGGAGTTCAAAACCAGCTCAAGGAAGCGAGACCCTGTGTGTACTAAAAATAGAAAAACAAATATCTGGGTGTTGTATTGGGCACCTGTGTCCCAGCTACTGGGGAGACTGAGGCAAAAGGGTCACTTGAGCCCAAGAGTTTGAGGTTGCTGTGAGCTATGACACAATAGCACTCTACCCACAGGGACTGAGTGAGACTCTGTCTCAAGAAAAAAAAGAAAAGGTTTTTAGGATGGCAAAATGTGTGCTCCCTGTTTCAAGGCTGTCAGAAAGCCCGCGCCATCTTCGCAGTTTTCCACCTGAGGTGGCAGTCCAGTCAGCAAGGGTCTACCCTGGCCTCAGCCCTCTTCCAGGGGCTGCGTGGCTGGACACTCACTGGGAGATGTTGCTTTGAGCTAGTTTATGTTCTAGGTGGGGAGGCAACAGCAACCCCATAGGTGAAATATGTCAAGTCCCCACCAGTCCTGTGGGATTCAGAGAGGACTGAGAGAGGGTAGGAGACCAGAGCTAAGATGACCTCCACAGTGGGTTCTTCCATACCTGAGTAATGTCGCCTCTCACCTCCTGCCTGTCTTTAGAGGACAGAGTCCTTTGTACAGAAATCCCAAATGATTTTCTTCCTTATTTACACTGAAACTTCCTCCTGGTCTTCTTGAGTGAACTTGCAGGTGGGGCAAAATAGGCATTTGGCATCTTCCTGCCTTGACTTCTCCTGTCTCGTTTCCCCAGGTCACTGTCTTCGTCTTTCCTGACGTCTTCTTCACGTGCCCTTTTCCACACGCCCCGGTCTCGGGCCTCCTGTCCGCCCTTTTTCCCTGCATGTCTGTCGCCCGTCTGAACGTGCACTGCCCGGGCAGGACCCTACTTCTTCCTGCCAGCTACCTCTGTCCATAGCCCTTCGCTTCTGGGCTTTGTGTAGCGTTCTCTGAGATGAGATGGAGTTATTTGATAATGCACTTTTTTGCTTGTAAACATTTCCCTTCTATGGTGACAGCACTGAGTGGCCCTACAGAGAGCTAATATGATGAAGATTCACCTCCCCAGGAACTCGGATGTCAGGACAGACCACCAGCACTTTCCTTTTTATGAGAATCTCCTAAGGTTTTATGAGAAAAAAAGATAAAATATCTTTGAGACTTAAATTAAGCCCTATGATTGTACAAATTTCACTTAAATGCATAGCTGTGCATTAAGAGGGGAGACAGGCTCGGCACCTGTGGCTCAACGGGCTAAGGCGCCGGCCACGTACACCTGAGCCGACGGGTTCGAATCCAGCCCGGCCCGCCAAACAACAATGACGGCTGCAACCAAAAAATGGCCGGGCATTGTGGCGGGTGCCTGTAGTCCCAGCTACTTGGGAGGCAGAGGCAAGAGACTCGCTTGAGCCCAGGAATTGGAGGTTGCTGTGAGCTGTGATGCCACAGCACTCTATCCAGGGTGA
>CAUYRH010023660.1:0-21709 GCA_963574655.1 Perodicticus potto
TGAGCTGCAATGCCATAGCACTCTATCCAGGGTGACAGCTTGAGGCTCTGTCTCAAAAAAAAAAAAAGAGAATCGCCTAAGCCCAGGAGTTGGAGGTTGCTGTGAGCTGTGTGATGCCACGGCAGTCTACTGAGGGCGATAAAGTGAGACTCTGTCTCTACAAAAAAATTCATTCATATTGTAGCATGTATCAGAATTTCATTCCTTCTTAATGGCTAAGTAATGGTCTGTTGTCTATATATACCACATTTTACGAATCCTTTCATCTGTGAATGGATACTTGCCTTGTTTCCTTTCCATCTTTTGGTTACTGTGAACAATGATGTTGGAGGCAGGCATTCAATGTTTGAGTCCCTGCTTTCAGTTCTTTTGGGTCTGTACCTTACCAGTTGAACACCCCTAGTCTGAAAATCTGAAATTCAAAATGTTCCAATGAGGTGTCATGTCAACGCTCAAAAAGTTAGGGATTTTGGAGTATTTCAAATTTCAGATTTCTGGATTAAGGATGTTCAACCTGTTTTGTAAGTGGTATTCTTTCTCTTTCCTTTCATTTTCCATTTTCTCTTTTTCCTTTCCTTTCCTCTTTCCTTTCCCCTTCCTGTTCTTTTTTTTTCCCTTCCCCCCCCCTTTGCTCCCCTTCCCTTTTTTCTTTTCTTTCTTTTGAGATAGATTCTCATTCTTGCCCCAAGCTAGAGCGCTAACTTGCAGCAACCTCAAATTCCTGGTTTCAAGCAGTCCTCAGCCTCTCAAGTAGCTGAGACTACAGGAGCCGGCCACAATGCTGGGCTAATTCTTCTACTTTTAGTACAGATGGGGGTCTCGATTTGCTCAGACTGGTCTTGAACTCATGAGCTCACGGGAATCCTGCCTGGGCCTCCCAGTGTGCTAGGAGTACAGGCATGCGCCTCCTCACCTGTCTTATTTTCTTTTCTTTTCTTTTTTTTTTTTGTGACAGAGCTTCAAGGTGTCGCCCTGGGTAGAGTGCTGTGGCACCACAGCTCACAGCAACCTCCAACTCCTGAGTTTAAGCCATTCTCTTGCCTCAGCCTTCCAAGTAGCTGGGACTACAGGTGCCTGCCACAATGCCCAGCTGTTTTCTGTTGCAGTTGTCATTGCTGTTTAGCAGGCCCAGGCTTCCATGTATGTGACTGGCATCGTAACCACTGTGCTAGGGGCGCCAAGCCAATGCCTTTTATTTCTTATTCATGACTAAATACCCTGGCTAGAATAAACGTGCAGGGTTGAATAGAAGTGGTGGAAGCAGAAATCCTTGTCCTGGTCTTAGGGCAGTGGTTGTCAACCTTCTTAATGCTGCAACCCTTTAATACTGTTTCTCATGTCGTGGTGACCCCCAACAATAAAATTATTTTCGTTGCTACTTCATAACTTCATAATTTTGCTACTGTTATGAATCGTAATATAAATATCTGATATGCAGGATGTCTTAGGTGACCCCTGTGAAAGGGTTGTTTGACCCCCAAAGTGGTCACGACCCACAGGTTGAGAACTGCTGTTAGGGGGAAAGCATTCAATCTCTCACCATTAAGTATGATGTTAGCTGTGAGTTTTTTGTAGGTTTCTTTTATTAGGTTGTGGAAGTTCCTTTCTATCCCTAGTTTTTTATGAGACAGAGTCTCACTATGTCACCCTTGGTAGAGTGCCCTGGTGTCACAGCTCACAGCAACCTTAAACTCTTGGGCTTAAGCGATTCTCTTGCCTCAGCCTCCCAAGTAGCTGGGAATACAGGCGCCTGCCACGTGCCCAGCTATTTTTAGAGACAAGGTCTTGCTCTAGCTCAGGCTGGACTTGAACCTGCCAGCTCAGGCAATCCACTCACCTTGGCCTCCCAGAGTGCTAGGATTATAGGCATGAGCTACCATGCTCAGCCCAACATAACCACTTTAGAAATAGAAGTAAGTCCGGAAGTCAAAAAAAGTTTTAAGGAGATGAGTGGAACCTCCTTAAAGAGGTATACTGGTCTGAAACCCATCAGTAAGGTCAGGATGACAGAGGAAGAATGGATAAACAGTAATGAGGATTATTTTCAAGCCAATATTTCTTTATTCTTTTTTTTTTTTTTTTTGAGAGAGAGGGCCCGGCTTTTCTTTATTTTTTAAAATTTTATCTTATTTATTTATTTATTTTTTTGAGACAGAACCTCAAGCCGTCACCCTGGATAGAGTGCTGTGGCATCACAGCTCACAGCAACCTCCAATTCCTGGGCTCAAGCGAGTCTCCTGCCTCTGCCTCCCAAGTAGCTGGGACTATAGGCGCCCGCCACAACGCCCGGCCATTTTTTGGTTGCAGCCGTCGTTGTTTGGCGGGCCCGGGCTGGATTCGAACCCACCAGCTCAGGTGTACGTGGCTGGCGCCTTAGCCGGTTGAGCCACAGGCGCCAAGCCCCAAATCATTTTGAAGTATATTTCAGACCTTATATCATTTCACATGATCATGTTTTAAAAGATTACTCATACTGCTCTGTGCAGAACAGATTGTTGGGAGATGATAATGGAAGCAGGGAGAAGAGACCAGTGCAACAGTTTGGGAAGGGGAAGATGATTAGGAATTTGGTGTGTGCGGGGGGAAGGGTGGAAATGATGAGGAGTGGTCAAATTTGGATATGCAGTTTTTAAAATGTAGAACTGACAAGATTTGCTGATGTATTAGATATGGGAGGTGATGGAAAGTGACACATACCGTTTTTGGACCTCGCAAGTGGATATTTGGGGTGCCTTTCAGCAAGGGAGGAAGGCTGAGGAAATGTTTAGTGGTGCCCATGAGAAACCAAGGCTAGGCTCAGCGCCTGTGGCTCAACGGGCTAAGGCGCCAGCCACGTACACCTGAGCTGGCAGGTTCGAATCCAGCCCTGGCCCGCCAAACAACAATGACGGCTGCAACCAAAATATGGCCGGGCGTTGTGGCGGGCGCCTGTAGTCCCAGCTACTTGGGAGGCAGAGGCAGGAGACTGGCTTGAGCCCAGGAGTTGGAGGTGGCTGTGAGCTGTAATGCCACAGCACTCTCTCCAGGGTGACAGCTTGAGGCTCTGTCTCAAAAAAAAAAAAAGAGAAACCAAGGCTAGTGGGGCGGTGCCTGTGGCTCATCGAGTAGGGCACCGACCCCACATACCAAAGGTGGCGGGTTCAAACCCGGCCTCAGCCGGACTGCAAAACAGAAAAATAGCCGGGCATTGTGGCGGGCGTCTGTAGTCCCAGCTATTCGGGAGGCTGAGGCAAGAGAATCGCCTAAGTCCAGGAGTTGGAGGTTGCTGTGAGCTGTGTGATGCCACAGCACTCTACTGAGGGCAATAAAGTGAGACTCTGTCTCTACAAAAAAAAAAAAAAGAAAGAAACCAAGGCTAGAAATACCAATTTGGGTGTTGTCAGCATATTGACAGTATTTAAAGTCCATGGGTCTGGGTGAGATCACCTATGGAGAGGTAGAGAAAATAAAAGGCCTCAGGCCTAAGCCCTAGGACACCTTACTTCTTAGAGATCAGGACAGTAGTCATCATTCAGTCTGTAGGCTTTGGGAGTGAGGAGCACTATTCTCAAATAGTTCTGCACACTTCTCCCTCTTTATAAATATATTATTCTTTCTGAGATAGGAGACAAAACATAGGGGTAAACAGAGGTTTTCTCTCCTGGATCCTTGCATTGACCTAAAGGAACCCTGTCTGTTATACCATGTAAGTAGCCAGGGCCTTCCTCTTCAACAGTTCTGCTTGCTAAATATTACATTCTCTGGTTATAAGGTGTAGAAACTTGAGATTGAGGGAGACCTGAGGTTTGAACAATAGCCAGTCTCCACCAATGTCCTTTCAAATCAAAGACCTCACTACTTTCCTTAGCTAAAGTGGTTAAGAGAGGACATGGCCTGAGGGAACCTGGGCAACAGTATGGTCCCATGGAAAAATGGGCACCTGAATCCTTAGGGTAAGTAGATGCCATAAGAAAAGAGCCAGCCCCCAGCATACTTTGTCCTCACCTCAGGTGTTCCAGGGTGGTCAGCCGATCTCTGTCTCCAGCCTTGCCTTCCCAGAGCCCCAGACCAATGGCCCAGCGTTATGGAGCTGTCTTCTGGGAGAACCTTAGTCAAAGGCCCTGGTAAGTAGTAACGGAGAAAATGGAAACTAACTGGGAAACTAACTTATTATACAGCAACAGATAACTAATACATAAATAAATAAACACCGCCACTTCAAATTAAGTTTAGTGCAATTAAGAAATAAATCAAGATGATGTGGAAGGAAGTGGTGGGGGCAGAGGCGATAGGAGGTGGGAAGATGAGGGTGTACAATTTTTAACTCCCATAAATCTTTATGCCAATAAGCCCTAATCTAGGGATAATTTCCCACTGGCTATAGGACACTGTAATTCCAGATGCCAGAGGTTGGGAGAAGTCATTAGAGAAAGAATATGGATGGGGATGTCCCCTCTGTACTTAGCTCCTTTTTTTGTGCTTCGCAGCCCTACCTGGAAAGAGGAAAAGTCCATGCCATCCATGCTGGTATGACTGTCTCTCTAGCCTTCCATACTTCTCTGTTAAAATTGCATCCCCTGCCATCCTGTCTCCAGCTCTCCTTACTACCTCTTCCCTCTGGTGTTCCCTAACCAGTGCACTGACCAGGCACTCCCTTCTATGAATCAGTCTGATCACAGCTGGGTTTCTTTCTTGAGACAGTCTCACTTTATTGCTCCCGGTAGAGTGCCATGGCGTCACAGCTCATAGCAACCGCAAAGTCTTGAGCTTAAGTGATTCTCTTGCCTCAGCCTCCCGAGTAGCTGGGACCACATGTACCTGCCACAATGGCTGGTCTCCAAACCCGTGAACTCAGGCAAGCCCCTCAACTCGGCCTCCCAGAGTCCTAGCATTAAAGGTGTGAGCCACCGCCCAGCCTTACAGCTATGCTGGGTTTCTCAAGATCCCTGACTTCCCTAGTTCGTCCAGGTTCCCCAGAGAGACTCAGTTCTTCCCTCTTGCTCCTTTCCCCCATTCTCTGGCACAGAGAGCCACTGGTTTCTCCCTGCCTGGCCTACACTCTCCTGAGGGGCTCCCACCACCTGAGATGCTTTGCAGAAGAAAGAGAAAGAGGCCACATTCAGAGGGAATGCTGCAGGGACCTGGGGGCATCCCTGCCCGGGTGAGGGCTGTCACTTATCATCTAGAAGACTTAAGGAGGCGCCAAAGAACCATCGATGAGTAAGCAGGGGCCACATCTGGGTTCTGGAAGCCAAGCAGGGTTTGGGGGCAGGATGGTTTGAGCTAAGGAAGGAGCTGAGAGCTTTGAGGGAATTAGAGGTTGTTTGGAAAGGAGTGTGGGCAGGGTGTGATTGAAAGAGAATTTCTATAATGTGGAAAGGAGGAAGGAAATGAGGGATAGAGGGTGAGTCACATGAGCTGGAAGGAGTGGAAAGTGAGTCACTGAAGACAGGAAAGCACACCATAGAACTGGAGGACACTGGGGAGCTAGGGATCCTCTCTGAGTCCCTGGAAGGAAAATACTTCAATCTGAGAAGAGCAGAAAATTGAGAGTGGAGAGTTGGAGGTCAAATGACAACATTCTTGGGTCTTAGCAGGAAGTATTTCAAAACCAAAAAATGGAGAGACAGGAAGCCTGAACTCCAGAAGCCTCTCTCTCCTAAGCCTATCTCCCTCCACAGACTGAAGAAGGCCCAGTGGGGCAGCTCTGGGGCTGCATTTGAGCCTCTAGTGCTTGCTGAAGAAGGCTGTGGATTCTCCAGCACCACTGAATACCCTGATCTGGAAGGACAGAGGGCAACCTATCCACAGGAAGAGGGCCATTTGCTCACTCCTGGGAGGGCCCAGGTATGATTGAAGAGGAACATGGTGGAATGGTGGGGGATGATATGGATCCCTGGACTTGCATGGAGACAGTGGTAGCTGAGAGCCAGGTTGGATAGCTGGATTTGGGAGGAGCAAAAATAAAGTAGGTGATGGCTTGACACCCATAGCTCAGTGTTCACAGCGCCAGCCACATACACCAGGGCTGGTGGGTTCCAGCCTGGCCCCAGGTTGCTAAACAATGATAACTACAATTAAAAATATATATACAGCAGGTGCCTGTAGTCCCAGCTACTTGGGAGGCTGAGGCAAGAGAATTGCTTAAGCCAAGAGTTTGAGGTTGCTGTGAGCTGTGATGCCACAGCACTCTACCAAGAGCGATATAGTAAGACTGTCTCAATAACTAACTAACTAAATAAATAAATAAATAAAGTAGTCGAGAGCCAAAGACTAGGGCTTTGGAACTAGAAAATCTGGAGAAAAACCTGCCTTTGCATTCTTTTTTCCGTTTCTTTTATCTTTCCAGCTGCTTTGGTCTCCCTGGAGTCCCCTGGGCCAGGAGGCTTGCCTCTCCAGAGGGCTGCACTCTCTGGCCTCCTTCAGCACTGTCACAGCCATTAGGAACCCCCTTTACAATCCCTGGGGGACAGAGCTGGCGTCTGAGGAGTAAGGAGAGACCAGCTGCGCCCAGATGCCGGTGGTCCCTTTTAGACCAAAAACTAGTCCCATCATTAGAATAGCCCCTATTGCTAACAGGAAGGCACTTTCCCCTCCTCAGCTCCTGCAACTGCCTTTCTCATCCTCTAAACTAGGCACTAACAGCCCCTCTGTGGGCCCCCGTCTCAACCACCCCTTTCCTAGGAGTTCACTAAGTTCTGTTTTCCTTTAGGCCCGATGCTGGCCTTGTGTTTTTCTCTATGTTGTGTAATTAAAAAGCAAGTGGAGCCTGGAGTTGTCTTTCTCACTGTGAAGCAGTGGGTGGAGAGGCTAATGGGGAAGGAGGGCTCTTTTCACCTGCTGGAGGATCCTGCTACTATGATGCCGGGCTGGGTCCCCCAAAATTCAAGGAGGCTTGTCCGAGATGAAGGGAGTCCTACCCTCACCCCCTCCCAGTACAGATTTCCCGGCCCAGTCCCTCGGGTTCCAGCACTGGACCACTGCTCCGGCCCCATTCTCCCGGACCAGGAATCATGTCAATCCGTCAATCTTCCGCCTCCGAGATCCGGAATCCTGCCCCTCGGCGCAGTTGCCCCTTGGGGACTTCCTAGCAGTCTGTCCCTCGGTCTGGTTCGGGGACCTGGAAGCCGAGTCCCTCCACCCAACGCCCCACCCAGAACCCCACGTGTGCTGTCCACAGGTTCGCGTCGCGACCCCCATCCCCTTAATTGGGAGGCCCCGCCCCGTGCGCAGTGACGTCGGACGCTGCTGTCAGCCGGCGGTGGGGGGGGTCGGTGTGGGGTAGAATGGCCGCTGCCGCCGTCACTCGCGGGACCCCGGGAGGTAAGAGCCAGGGCCTTTAGCCCGTCTCTCCGCCCCCGCGCCAGGGGGCGCAGCTCCACCAAGTCCGGACGTGGGGCGCTGCGCCGCCGACCCCCGTCCCTCCTCCCTGTTCTCCCCCAGCGCCCGCTTCGGTCCTCCTCCCCCGCGCCAGGGGGCGCAGCTCCGCATAGGGACCCCCGCACCCCGCACCCGCACTGTTCCTCTCCCGCCGCGCGCCCGCAGACTTTGCTCCGCGGCTTCTCCAGAACATCCCTCTGTGTAAACGGGATCTTCCCACCTCTGAGGTTGTCCGGGGACCACCACCCCTCCGTGAGGGGGCACCCCGAGCTCCAGGCGTCCGAGTCCTGCGCCGCCCCCGGGCCTGCAGCCCAGGACCCGCTCCTGCTCCGCACCCTGGCTGGCTGCCTAGCCAGGGCTGCGCACCTGCGCCCTGGGGCGGAGTCCTTACCCCAACCCCAGCTTCACGGCACACAGCCGAGCCCGGACGGGCTTCCTCCCCCTCTCCATCTCGGACACCTGGTGGAGCCCGGGCTGAGAGCCTCCTCCAGCTCCCATCTGTTCCCCGCAGAAGGGCGGGGGCTCAAGCTGGAGCCAGAGCGGTAGATGGGGTAGGGTAGGCCTGGAGGCCAGGAGAAGCAGAGGCGACTGGAGATAGAGGGCTGTCAGCCTCAGGGTGGAGGACGGGTTGTCCTGAGGGTGTGAACCTAGGTCCTGGGTTTCTAGCCCAGGTTCTTCCAGACCCTACCTAAACTGGAAGAGCGGGAATAGGTTAGGGTCAGCTATCAGATATGCCCATACCCTTGAAAAAATCAAATAGAGAAGAAACTCAGGGTGTGTCATCTAAGGCCTAGCTTTCCACCCGGTCTTAGAATCTCCTGCCCTCCCCCCAGCATCCAGGCTGTCTTGCCAAACAATCCTCCAGGGACGGGATGCCCTGAGTCCCAGCCCCCAGAACCTGACCCAACCATAGCTCCAGCCACAGCAAGAGCCCAAGCTTCAGGGCCTCTGAGGCCCCAGCCCCATAGCCTTTTCCCCTCCCCCACCCCAGCCTGTTTCTTCCTGCTCACTATGTTCTGTCTCCCCACTCCTGTTGGCTCCTGCCTCTGTGTCTGGATTCTCCCTCACTTCTATTCTCTGGTTCTACTGTCATGTCATAGTCAAGCCCCTTCCTCTCTGTCCTCATCTTTTCCAGTTATCACAACCCAGTTTTTTACCCTTCCCCTGCCTCATATCCCTCATCCTGAATTAATGTGGGAGCTTCTGCCGTAACCTTGTTCTCTCTCTTCCCAGCACAGACTCCCCCTCCCCCCGGCCCTTCAGGCCGGGGGTGACCTTGCCCCCTGGATCCCTCACCATGAATAGCAAGGATACCACTGAGGTTGCTGGTGAGTTCACAAACCAGGTTCCCTATTTGGGCACAGCCTTTTGTTCTGCCATGCTGTCGTGGCCCTCTAAGTTTTGGATTGCCTGCTCTCCTTGTCATGGCATCGGTTTTCCCCAATGCTCTGGATTCCCTTCAGCCCTTTCCCCCCAGGCTATCTATCACTTGGATGCCAGGAGTAGGATAGGTAACACATTAAGCCCTCTCTTTTAATTTCCTCTAGAGAACAACCACCACCTGAAGATCTTTCTCCCCAAGAAGCTGCTGGAGTGTCTTCCTCGCTGCCCACTGCTGCCTCCAGAGCGGCTACGGTGGAATACAAATGAGGTTTTCTAGGGATCTGGGCCCAGCAAGGCCTCATGGGTTGGAGGTGGTTGGGTGGGGGTCTTTCTGTGTCTCTTAACACTCTTAAGCACAGAGCACTATTCTAGGCTCTTTGGAGATGACAGATGAGGTATAAAATCATAGATCCTGCAAGAGCCTGCGTCTCCTTAGCCTATCCTCGTGGTAAAAACCATGGGTATTACCTATAAAGAATGTCTTATATATTAGGCACTATACTAAGCAGTTGCTCTGCTGTATTTTATTTAATCCTCTAAGGACACTATAGAACAGACCCTGTTATTACCCCCATGTTATTGATGAGGAAACCAATTTACCTCAGCAAACTATTACCTACCTCACTCCAGAGCCCTTGCCTTTAACCACCACTGATACTGGCTTCTTCTAGGGGGCACAGTCCTGGGTTTTTTGGGTTTTTTTTTTTTTTTGAGACAGAGCCTCCAAGCTGTCACCCTGGATAGAGTGCCTTGGCATCACAGCTCACAGGAACCTCCAATTCCTGGGCTCAAGCAAGCTTCCCAAGTAGCTGGGACTACAGGCGCCCACCACAACTCCCGGCCATTTTTTTGGTTGCAGCCGTCAATTGTTGTTTGGCGGGCCTGGGCTGGATTCAAACCCGCCAGCTCAGGTGTACGTGGCTGGCGCCTTAGCCCATTGAGCCACAGGCGCTGAGCCTTTTGTTTTGTTTTTGAGACAGAGTCTTACTTTGTCACCATTGGTAGACTGTCGTGTGTCACAGCTCACAGCAACCTCAAACTCTTGAGCTCAAGCAGTCCTCTTGTCTCAGCCTTCCCAGTAGCTGGGACTACTGGGACACCCACCACTATTTTTAGAGACAAGGTCTCAATCTTGCCCAGGCTGGTCTTGAACCTGTGAGCTCAGGCAATCCACCTGCATCAGCCTCCCAGACTGCTGGGATTACATGAGCCATCACGTCTGGCCCAGGACTCAGTCCTTGTGTTACTCACCTTCTGTATTCTGCGCAATTAGTGCCTTGTATGTAGTTGGTGGTCAATAATTACTGATTTAATGTTAAAAGAGCATTGTTGCTAAAGGGTATGTGTGTATGTTGTTGTAAGTGGTTTAGAGCCTTTAGGAAGGACTAGGGTGGCCAACAGAATTTCATGGAGCATCTGGAAAGGGAGTCAATGTATAGGATAGCGAGGATTTCTAGACATGGAGAGGAGGACACATTAGCACTTCAAGCTTGTGGGTCATTAACATGCAGGAGCTGACTGCTCAGGTCATGTTTGGGGAGGGATCAGTGGACCCATCTGGCGATAATGATAGGTACAATATGGGCAAGTAGTGAGAACCATGGTTTGATCCCTTGTTGGGGAGAACCTTGGAGTCAGGCTAAAGAATCTGAAATTCTGCTGGGTGCAGTGGCTCACACTTGTAATCCTAGCACTCTGAAAGGCCAAGGCAGGTGGATTGCTTGAGCTCACAGGTTCAAGACCAGTGTGAACAAAAGCAAGACCCCTTCTCTACTAAAAATAGAAAAACTGAGGGAAGAGAATCACTTGAGCCCAAGAGTTGGAGGTTGCTGTGAGCTACGATGCTACAGCACTCTACCCAGGGCAACAGCTTGAGACTCAGTCTCAAAAACAAAAAAATTTGGGCGGCACCTGTGGCTCATTGAGTAGGGCGCTGGCCCCATATACCAAAGGTGGCGGGTTCAAACCCGGCCTCAGCTGAACTGTAAAACAGAAAAATAGCTGGGCGTTGTAGCGGGCGCCTGTAGTCCCAGCTACTTGGGAGGCTAAGGCAAGGGAATCGCCTGAGCCCAGGAGTTGGAGGTTGCTGTGAGCTGTGTGACGCCATGGCACTCTACTGAGGGCAATAAAGTGAGACTCCATCTCTACCAAAAAAAAAAAAAAAATTAAAAATTCCTGGCAGTGTCAAACCATTGAAGTTTATTTGAGTCAGGAAGAGACACAAAAAGGGATTGGGGAAGGGTAAAATAATGCTCAGTATGATGAATGGGTGATGAAGAACATGGACCTGGCCCCAAGATAAAAGTTCTAGGTGGGAGAGCAAGAAGAAGAGATGGTTAGACTTTGAGATGCATTCTGGGGTTCTTTTTTTTGAGACAGAGTCTCACTGTGTCTCCCTTGGTAGAGTGCTATGGCATCACAGCTCACAGCAACCTCCAACTCTTGGGCCTAAGTGATTCTCTTGCCTCAACCTCCCGAGGAGCTGAGACTACAGGCACCTGCCACAACGCCTGGCTATTTTTTGGTTGCGGTTGTCATTGTTGTTATGTAGGCCCAGGCCGGGCCGAACCCATCAGCTTTTGGTGTATGTGGCTGGTGCCCTACTCACTAAGTCACAGGCGCCAAGCCCATTCTGGGGTTTGTTTTTGTGTGTTTGTTAGTTTGTTTTTTTAGAGACAGAGTCTCATTTTATCACCCTCAGTAGAGTAACTTGGTGTTACAGCTCACAGCAACCTCCAGCTTAGGTGATTATCTTGCCTCAGCCTCCTGAGTAGCTGGGACTACAGGCTCCCGCCACAACGCCTGGCTATTTTTTTGTTGCAGTTTGGCCAGGACCGGGTTTGAACCCACCACCCTTGGTATACAGGGCCGGTGCCCTATTCACTGAGCCACAGGCGCCGCCCCATTCTCGGGTTCTTAAGAGGGCAGTGGGCTTTGCTGGGTCCCACTACTTAGAAATGTCCTCCACTAGCTGTCACAGCTCAGTGGAGAGTAAGAAACCAAGGGGATGACCAAGGTGATAGGCTAAGATTCTATGAAGAGGACACCTACCTGAGTGCCTCCTCTCCTATAGGAGATTGCATCCTACTTGATCACCTTTGAGAAGCATGATGAGTGGCTATCCTGTGCCCCAAAGACAAGGTAAGAAAGCTCAAGAAGGTGGGGAGTGGCAGGGTTCCCAGGTTCTGATTACAGAACTTGAGGCAAACCCTTCACTTTCCAGGCCTCAGAATGGCTCCATCATCCTCTATAACCGCAAAAAAGTGAAATACCGAAAGGATGGTTACCTCTGGAAGAAGCGGAAGGATGGGAAGACTACCCGAGAGGACCACATGAAGCTGAAGGTCCAGGGCATGGAGGTAAGACAGACATTCAGCTCATCCGCCCTAACCTGCCCTCCTCCACCCTTAACTGGAATCCAGCCCTGCCAGGGCTTGGTGACATTGTCTACCTCAGCCCCCTCCCAGTCACTCTTCCCTTCTCATTCACCGTGGATCACCTAACTGATTGGTTAGACCACTCTCTGCTTCCCGTTTCCCTCCATGACCCAACTCTCCAGGCTTGAGGCCCTGCCTGCCCTCCAGGAAACTGATGCCCAGTCCCCTCACTACTCTTGCATTTCCCTGGAGTATCTAAGCAGTATACTCTTAAGTACAAGTTTCTTTTCCCAAATCATTGTTCCTCATCTCAGATATATATTTGCTTTGCCCTCTGATTTCTAGATAGTCATGTGTCTCAAATCTGGTCCTCATTTTAAGGCTCTAGCCCCACTGTTCCCTTCTCTCGTCCCTCATCTCTGACTTAGAGCTGCTGGGATTTGAAGGGGTTGGGGAGTAGATGGGGGTGGGTGAAGGGTTGAAAAGGAACTGGTGGAAAGATTGGGATTCCTGCAAAAGGACTGAACAGAGGAAGAGTTGGGGAGCAGACTAGCCCTCCCCCCACCCCAGCCTGTCTCCTGGCAGTGTCTCTATGGCTGCTACGTTCACTCTTCCATCGTCCCCACATTCCATCGGCGCTGCTACTGGCTGCTCCAGGTAAGAACATTAGAGCTCAGGGAGCCAGATTCTTCCTGGCTCTTTGAGGGACATGGGTCTGAAAGGATGACTAGGTCTGTGGGGAAAGGAGCCTGGGAAGAAGAGAAAGGGGGTAGGGGATGGAAAGAGCCAAAAATTGGGGATGAATTTGGGAGAGTGCCCAGGAAGAAAGTGAAGACTAGGAAGCTGAGCCCCTAACCTCAGGACCCCATGGCTCTCCGTGTATACCCTTGTGCTCGCAGAACCCTGACATCGTCCTTGTGCATTACCTGAACGTCCCAGCCCTGGAGGATTGTGGAAAGGGCTGCAGCCCCATCTTTTGTTCCATCAGCAGCGACCGTCGAGAGTGGCTGAAGTGGTCCCGGGATGAGCTATTGGGACAGCTGAAGCCCATGTGTAAGGCAGCAGGGCAGATAGAGCGTCAAGGGTAGAGTGGAAACAGGGGCCTCCCAAAGGGACCAGGGTTCTGTACCCAAAACCTGTGTGGTGACCATTTTCTTCCAAGCTGGGAGAGTGCTAGGATTCCTGCTTCATTCTTAGGTGTTAGAATACAGAGAAGGCACTAAAAGCCTCATGTCCAAGCATTCTGGAGGCTGGTGGCCTGTGTTCACCTGGCCAGAACTCCTGAAGCATTTCAGGTGCTTGGAAGAACCATTAAGGTACTTTGGGGCCTGTTTTGTGGGAGTCCCACAGCATTTTCTCCCAATCTCCTCTAGTTCATGGCATCAAATGGAGCTGTGGGAATGGGACAGAGGAATTCTCTGTAGAACAGCTGGTGCAGCAGATCTTGGACACTCACCCAACCAAACCTGCACCTCGAACCCATGCCTGTCTCTGCAGTGGGGGCCTTGGTGAGTACCACCTGACCCTAAGGTGCTCTACCCACCTAACACTACTCTTACTCAAGCCAGGGGGATAGCTGTCTTTATGGGATTTGCATGCTGATTTGCAAGTCTTCTGCATGTCCCCAGGAAGATGGGCCAGATGAACAGAGGCCTTCTCATCTGGATATCTTTTTATTCAGTGTTCCTGGCAGCCTGTGTCCTTTTCTGCCTTCTACCTTTAGTGATTTCCATTCCCCCAACACCACCAGATACACCCAGCCTTAGCTTTATTCCTTGTTCACAACTCCCAAGTTTCTGTTCTTTTGTCATTTTTTAATGCCTTTACCTTTTGTTTCAGCTGCTCCCCTAAGCCTCCGTTTTCCTTTAATGTTGTTCCTCCTCTAGTCCTCCGTTTTCTTTTAATGTTGTTCCTCCTCTAGTCCTATTCTTTCTGAGGGGAAAGGTGCTGGGGAGGGGCAGTGGGAAAGAGGAATGGCTGTTTCTGAGGCCTCCCAGTGGCCATAATCAGTATTACACCTTTGATCTATAGGGAAGTCCCAGGAAATAACTTTATTGTGGCTTTCTGGAATGCAGGGCTGGAGAAGGATGTGTCTTATGCCTTCTCTCCTCCCCACCTCTCCCCACTCCAGGTTCTGGGAGCCTTACGCACAAATGCAGCAGCACGAAACACCGCATCATCTCTCCCAAAGTGGAGCCCCGAGCTTTAACCCTGACCTCTGTCCCCCACACTAATCCTCCTGAGCCTCCTCCGCTCATAGCTCCACTTCCTCCAGAGCTCCCCAAGGCACATACCTCCCCATCGTCTTCTTCCTCTTCCTCCTCTTCATCAGGTTTTACAGAACCCCTAGAAATCAGACCTAGCCCTCCCACCTCTCGAGGGGGTTCGTCGAGAGGAGGCACTGCTATCCTCCTCCTCACTGGACTGGAACGACATGCTGGAGGACTGACGCCCACCAGGCATTTGACTCCCCAGGCTGATCCTAGACCTAACATGAGCTTGGCTGTAGTTGTAGGCTCTGAGCCCTCTGCCCCACCTGCTCCTCCCAGTCCTGCCTTTGACCCTGATCGTTTTCTCAACAGCCCCCAGAGGGGCCAGACCTATGGAGGAGGGCAGGGAGTAAGCCCAGATTTCCCTGAGGCAGAGGCTGCCCATACCCCCTGTCCTGCCCTAGAGCCTGCTGCTGCCCTAGAGCCCCAGGCAGCTGCTCGGGGTCCCCCTCCACAATCAGGAGCAAGTGGGAGAAGAGGAAACTGCTTTTTCATCCAAGATGATGACAGTGGGGAAGAGCTCAAGGGCCAGGGAACTGCTCCACCCATACCCTCACCCCCTCCCTCACCCCCACCCTCACCTGCCCCTTTGGAGCCATCAGGCAGGGTAGGAAGAGGGGAGACCTTGTTTGGAGGACCTGGTGGGGCCAGCGAACTGGAGCCCTTTGGTCTTTCATCATTCCCAGACCTTATGGGAGAACTCATCAGTGATGAAGCTCCAAGCATCCCGGCCCCAACCCCCCAGCTCTCTCCTGCTCTAAGCACCATCACAGACTTCTCCCCAGAGTGGTCCTACCCAGAGGTGAGTCTCAGGCTTACCTGTTCCCTTCTCCCTCCCATTTGTTTTCTGATTCCCTAAAAGATTTGTATTAACTCTTATCTATTTCCCTCAATTTTCATAGCTTCTTAGATCTCTACTTTTATGGAGAGTACAGCTTCTTTCCTGTTTCAATAGTCCTCACTGACTTAACCCTTACTTTCCCTTCGATGTGTTAACAGGGTTAACTGGAGTCCACTGGGGACCTCATTCCCTTCATAACTGCTTTCAAGGGGAGGAAACTGGGAATTTTCAGCCTGGAAAAGAAAAAATACAATGGGCATGTGATTGCACACTTTGAGTAGCTAAAAGACTGTCTTAGCAGTGAAGAAGTTCTGCCCCAGAAAGGGAAAGGAGGAACTACAATGGGGGTGACATCCAAACAGAACTTCCCCGTGATGACAGCTATGTGGTGGCCTTTGGGGAAGCCCTGAATTACCTATTTCTGGTAGATTCACAAAGAGATGAAGTAACCCCTTGGCAGGAATGTTGAGGTAGAGAGATTGACTGGCTGTCCTTACCCCACTGGTCCTATCAATTCCTGTACCCCCAGACTCTACCATGCCTGCGAGATAATAGATACTCCTTAAGGATCTGAATAAATATGTAAATAAACACCCTTCTAATCACATCCTCTCTGACTTCTGTCTGCAGGGTGGGGTCAAGGTGCTCATCACAGGTCCTTGGACAGAGGCCGCTGAGCATTACTCCTGTGTCTTTGATCACATCGCAGTACCAGCCTCACTTGTCCAGCCTGGTGTCTTACGCTGCTACTGTCCTGGTATGGGGAATGGGAATGGTAGGAAAGGGACTAACAAATGTACTGTTAGGACAGATCAGAACCTCCAGGCTTCCAAGAAGCAGTGGGAGCAAATGGGTTATTCTGAGAGCATAAGGACCTCATTCAGTCCTGAGGTTGAGTGCCAAGCTTCCCCAGCAGGCACAAGAGCCTGTGTTTAGGGGTTGTAAAAATCTGTTCTGTACAAGAAATCTCACTAGCTAACCACTGATCTGAGATAAGTCTGATCCTTTCTGGGGTCTTTAGCTTCCTCTCCTGTAAGGTCAGGCATTGACTAAAGAGATCGTTAATGTCCCTCTAGGCCAGGCGTCCTCAAACTTTTTAAACAAGGGGCCAATTCACTGTCCCTCAGACCGTTGGAGGGCCGGACTATAGTTTAAAAAAAACAACTATGAACAAATTCCTATGCACACTGCACATACCTTATTTTGATGTAAAAAACAAAACGGGAACAAATATAATTCACACCAACGCATGTGGCCCGTGGGCTGTAGTTTGAGGACCCCTGCTCTAGGCTCTCTGGCTTAGAATCAGAGTCTCCAACTCCAATCCATGGAGAATGAGAAAGAGACGTTAGTCTCCTCTGACCAGTCTTGAGACTGAAGGACACTGGCTTCTAGACCTGTGCTATCCAGTGTGGGTAGCCATTAGCCCTGTGTGCCTATTTAATTAAAATTAATATTGAAAATTCAGTTTCCCAGTAACACTGACAACATTGCAAGTGCTCAGTAGCCACATGTGCAGATGTAGAACATTTGTGTCACTGCAGAAAGTTCTATTGGACAGCACTGGTCTAGACTTCATTGCCAAGGCTCATCTCTGCCCTTTTGCCACCAATCCTGCCCTGACCCTGCACTCCACAGTCAGCCTTACTAGGGGACCCCAGGGATCCCTGGGGTGGCAGATTGACAGCTTTGCTATCTATGAGAATGTTCTCCCTTAGTCTTAACAGCCCTATTCAGCCACGTACAGGAGCAAAGGGGATAAGATAAGAGAAGCTAGGGACTGGGAGAAAAAGTCTCAGTCCATGATCTGAGATCAGGCCCTGATGGGGTCTCATCCAGAGCCCTCAGAGCCACAGACATTGAGACTCTGGGATACAGCTGTCACTGGACACTGTTCATGAGCATGTAACTCCCCTTTCCCCTACTTAGTAATAGGGTCATGACTCTGGACTGTTGACCTGGAGATGAAGGGGTTTATCCATCATCAAATTGTTCATAAATACAAGTGTCTCTTAACCCTCAGCTTCCAAACTTTGTTGCTGAATAACAAACATCCTTAACTATGAAGCCTAGAATCCAAGAGGTCTCTGACCTATAGTAGATATTCAGTTCTTGAATGAACAAACTCCCTTTCCAGTCAGTTCCAAGGCCAATAAAGCAAGGACCTCTTGGCCTAAAGCAAAGGAGTGAGGGAGATAGAAATGGCATAATCTTCCATGGCTCTGACACAGGTGGCCAGAGGAGGAGCCAGGGAAAGAAAGCCTTTCTCACTGATCTTGCCCTCCCCAGCCCATGAGGTAGGGCTGGTGTCTTTGCAGGTGGCAGGGCGGGAGGGGCCCCTTTCTGCTTCTGTGCTCTTTGAGTATCGAGCCCGCCGATTCCTGTCTCTGCCTAGTACTCAGCTTGACTGGTTGTCACTGGACGGTGAGTACCTAGCCCTCTGACTCCAAATGTTGGGCCCCACAACCTTTGAGCATGACACGTTCCTAGACCCCTCAGGATTCAGGTAGCTACCACTTATCCCCCGCTTTACCACTCTTTTTTCAGTTCTATTTCTTTGGTCATTTCTGAATGCAGCAGCAAGCTTCCTTTCTCTCCTCTTCCCCATAAGTCTTGGCACTTTTTTAAAAGATGAGGTCTCACTGTGTTGCCCAGTCTGGTCTTAAACTTCTGGGCTGAAGTGATCCTCCTGTCTCAGCCTCATAAGCAGCTGGGATTAGAGACCTGCACCACCATACCCAGCTTCTTGGCTCTGTCATAATCCCAGTTCTTGCCCTGCCCTTTCCATCCCAAAGGTTGGGATGTAGACAAGGAAGGCTAAGAGGCTGAGGCAGGAACAGGATCTAGAGCAATATATAGGTGCTATGCATAAATATATATATATAGAGACATTTATATGCATATTAAAAATTTTTTTCTCCTTTTGGCTTTATGTATTCATTATAGGAAATTGGGAAATTACAGAAAGGCACAAAGTATAAAATTACAGTTTCCTATAATACCACTAATTAGTGATATCTATTGCTAATATTGTGATGTACTTTCTTATACACAGTCACACATACACTCATATATTTGTGTGTAGATATATTTATTTTAAATATTCTTTTTTTATTTTTTATTTATTTTTTTGTTGCAGTTGTCATTATTGTTTTAACTGGCCCGGGCCGGGTTCAAACGCACCAGCCTTGGTGTATGTGACCAGCGCCCTACCCACTGAGCTACGGGTGCCGCCCAACCACAAACTCTTGGGCTTAAGCGATTCTCTTGCCTCAGCCTCCTGAGTAGCTGGGACTACAGGCGCCCCCACGATGCCTGGCTATTTGTTTGTTTTTAGCAGGCCAGGCTGGGTTTGAATGCACCAGCCCTGGGGCATGTGACCAGCACCTGCCCTACTGACTGAGCTACAGGTGCCACTTGGGTGCCACTTGATATATTTATGTAGATCCGGGATTGCTTTTTTTCCTTTTATTGATTTTCTTTCTTGTGGCTTTGAGAACTGTTTCTGTCTGCACCTGCTGCTTTCTTGAGGTTTACTTTTCTTTCTCTTCTTGGTATCTCTATTGTTGCCTGTTGGTTTCTCTCAGTTCTACTGCTGTCCCTGTTGAGTTTGTCTCTTTCTCCCTCCATCCCTACTTCTTTCAGAGCCTCACATTTACAGCCAGCCCCCATCACAAAGCCCGAGGGTGCGCGTTAGGTTCTCTGCCTCTCAACTTGAGTCTGCCTACCTTCGGAAGTCACCAGCTCTTAGTCCTGTTTTGCCTTTGTTCTGTTCTGTGTCTATTCATCACCAGTTTTTCTGTCCCTGTCTAATCTTTGTTTTACCATTTCTTCTGTGGATCTCTTCCATCTGTCTTCTTTAGATTTCCTCTTGAACCAATGTCTTAACTTACCTCTCTTCTTACTGTTTGTCTGGTATTCCCTCCTACCCCAGCCTTCCTTTTTCCTTTCCTTCCTCTCCTTCACCTTTATCTTTTATGCTCTCTCCTGCCTTTGTTTTACCTGGGTTTCTGTTCATCATTCTCTGCCCCTCCCCTGCTGTCACCTTTATACCTTCTTCCCCTTCTATCCTGGTATCTCAGAACATTCCCAGTTTTCACCCTGTTTCCCTGTGCCTGTTTTCCTATGGCTCTAACCCCCCCTGCCTTTCCTCCTTGTCCTTGTTTGATCTTGGGAGGGGACAGATACAGCTTGGGGGGGGATGTGTGTGTGCATATGTATGTGTGTATTTGTGTATGGGGTAGCAGGGGGGCAGAGAAGGAGGAAGACATGGCGTCTATCTCTGTCACCTTCCCTCCCCCACCATCCTCTTTGTGGACAGCTGTGGAGGGCTGGGAGGAGGGGGCGGTGCTGTTCAAATCACAGTCCCTGAGCTCTTTTGGGCAGTGATTAATAAAGAGGGACTCTTTAGCCCCAGCATGGTTGACAAAGGTAGTGTCTGGGGTAAGAACAATTCACCTAGGAAGAGGGTACATATGTGTTTTGAGGCAGCTGGGGGCTGGATGGCTGTTTAGGAATTCCTACCATCTCTGTCTTGAAGGAAATAGTCTTGGTTCTGGATCCTGGTTCTAGGTCTATGGGTAGTATTCACAGCCCTTGTTTAAGGACTGAATTTTGGTGGGCTTCATTTAGGTGAGTGGGTTAAAGGGCTAATGTTTAGAGAAGAGAAAGGAATGCAATTCTCTGTCTTCATGATCCAGTTTTGGTGTTCAGGGCATTGCCTAGACCCTGCACAGTTAGCCTCCCATACCCATTTCCCCTCAGACAACCAGTTCCGGATGTCCATACTGGAGCGACTGGAGCAGATGGAGAAGAGGATGGCAGAAATCGCAGCAGCTGGCCGGGCACCTCGCCAGGGTCCTGATGCTCCTCCAATTCAGGTACTTCCATGAGAAGGGATGTGGTCTACAGTGGGGAGCAAGAGGAAGGTCTGCCTAAAGAAAATGACTCTAGTGTGTGGCTCTCCTTGCTCTCCTGCCCCCAGTCTCTCAGCCAACTCTCCTTCCCCCTGATTATCACCCTGCGCCCATCCCCACCCTGTGGCAAGAGTGGCTATTCTGGGCACCCTCTTGGCATGACAGACTTCAGACTATTTCTGGTCTGAAGGAGACGGTGGGGGAGGGGTCAGGAGAATTGTACCTCAGAGATTTATGGGTGCCAAGTCTCTGAAGGAAGAGGGCTGGGGAGTCTCAGCCTCTGGCTTGTGAGAGGAGAAGCCCTCTGTGGATATGGCACTGATCTGAGCTGATGGTGGAGGCAAAACATGGGTAACGATGTGTGAGGTCTGACTGCCAGATGGGCTGAAGGAAGTGGCTGTGGGTATAGGGGACACTGAGGCTGAACAGGAACTCTGTGGACACGTGGAGAACTAATGGACCATCAAAGATCCAGGTAGTGGGAACTAGAGCAGGAAGCATGGGGAGGGAGAGCTAGAAGTTGAGAGGACAGACAAGGGGTGGGCAATGCCATCCCAAGCCAGGGACCAATGCTCAGGTCTCTTCATCCTCATCACCACAGGATGAAGGCCAGGGCCCTGGGTTCGAGGCACGGGTGGTGGTCTTAGTAGAGAGCATGATCCCACGCTCCACCTGGAGGGGTCCTGAGCGCCTGGCCCACAGAAGCCCCTTCCGAGGCATGAGCCTCCTGCACCTGGCTGCTGCCCAGGGCTATGCCCGCCTCATCGAGACCCTGAGCCAGTGGCGGTAAGCATGGGCAGCAGGGAGTGGGCTGCCATAGGACAGAAATGCCGGGGAACTGAGGAGGAACCAGAGGATCTGGGGAGCCAAGAGAGAGCTGAAATCATTATAGAAAGGGATGTGGGGCGGTGGCCCCATATACCGAGGGTGGTGGGTTCATACCCGGTCCCGGGCAAACAGCAACAACAACAAAAAATACCTGAGCACTATGGCAGGAGCCTGTAGTCCCAGCTACTCAGGAGGCTGAGGCAACAAAATCACCTAAGCCCAGAAGTTGGAGGTTGCTGTGAGCTGTGTGACGCCATGGAAAGTCTTTTAACAGAGACTTTCTCTCTGTTAAAAAAAAAAAAAAAAGAAAGGGATGGTGGCTCAGCACCCGTAGCTTAGTGGGTAGGGCAACAGCCACATACACCGAAGCTGGCAGGTTTAAGCCTGGCCCAGGCCTCCTAAACAATAACAAATGCAACCAAAAACTAGCCAGGCATTATGGCAGGTGCCTGTAGTCCCAGCTACTCGGGAGGCTGAGGCAAGATAATCACAAAGCCCAAGAGTTTGAGGTTGCTATGAGCTGTAATGCCATGGCACTCCCTAGGACAACAAAGTGAGACTATCTCAGAGAAAAAAAAAAGTGGGGAGGGCTTGGCACCTGTGGCTCAAGCGGCTAAGGCGCCAGCCACATACACCTGAGCTGGCGAGTTCGAACCCAGTCTGGGCCTGCCAAAAAATAATGACGGCTGCAACCAAAAAATGGCCAGGCGTTGTGGCGGGCGCCTGTAGTCCCAG
>CAUYRH010023661.1:0-71268 GCA_963574655.1 Perodicticus potto
TTTTGCCCCCAAAAGGTGTGGCACACACCAAGGCCCCAAGACCCCACTCCCCTTGCTCCTTCCCTCTCTCTGCTCTTCCTTTCCCCACCCCTCCCTCATTCTTTCTCTCTCTGCTCTCCCCTTCCAGGGACTTTACCCAACAAATGCAACCAGTGTAACATGGTTTCTTGTGCCCTCAATGAATCCTCAACAATAAAAAAATAAAAAAAAAAATTAAAAAAAAGCTAGAATTCCTATATAGAATAATAATGAGCCGGGAGATTTAAGCAGTAAAAAATGGTTTTCCAACAAAGAAAACCCCAGACCAGATGGATCCTTAGACAAATTCTACTAGACCAACAGGAGGAACTAGTACACATATTGCAGAAATAATTTCATAACATTGAGAAAGAGAGAACACTCTCCAACTCATCCTATGAAACCAGTGTCACCTTGAAACCAAAGGCAAGAAAGGACACAACAAAAAAGAAAACTACAGATCAATATCCCTTATGAATACAGACACGAAAATCCTCAACAAAGTATTAGCTGACTTAATTCAACAGCACATGAAAAAATAATTCATTGTGATCAAGAAGGGTTCATCCTAGGGATGTTTCAACATATATCAATCAATAAATGTGATTCACAACACAAACAGAAGCAAAAACAATGACAATATACTCATCTCCAAAGATGCAGGTAAAGCATTCAAACGAATTCAGCAGCCTTTCAGGATAAAACCCCTCACCACACCAGGCATAGAAGAAACATCTTAAAATTACAAAAGCCATCTCTGATGAACCTGCAACTAACATCGTGTCAAATGGGGAAAAGCTATAAACATTCCCCCTAAGAACTGGAACAAGACAAGAATGCCTTCTGTCACCACTTCTATTCAGCATAATGTTGGAAGTTTTAACCAGATAAATCAGGCAAGAGAAAGAAATAAAGGACATCCAAATCAGGAAAGAGGAGGTAAACTATCAATATTTGCTGATGACATGATCTAATATCTGGGAACCCCCAAAGACTCCAGCAAGAGACTCCTGGAATTAATAAATAAATCCAGCAAAGCCTCATGTTATAAACTCAGTGTACACAAACAAGCAGCATTTCCACATACCAATCAGAGTCAAATTGAGAGTCAAATAAACGCCCTTCATAATAGCTACCAAAAATTAAAATACTAGAACTATACCTGACAAAGGAGGTGAATGATCTCTGCAAGGAGAACCACAAACCACTGGGAAAAGAAATCAGAGATGACCCAGATCGGTGGAAAGAGAGACTGCTGGAATCAACGTTGTGAAAAGGGCCATAGAACCTAAAGTGATGGACAGACTCAACACTGTCGCCTTCAAAACACTAACAGAACATTTCACAGATCTAGAAAAAAAAGAATTCTATGCTTTAATTGGAACCAGAAAACAGTCCCAAATGATCTAAGCAATCTTAATTATTTTTATATTTTAAATAAATGGAGAAAGTTTTTCCCTCAGTCTGATGTGAGTTCTTATAAAAACAAACCCTAATAAAAGGTATTGGTGCAGGTCTTGTGAGGTTTGATGCCAAGAAAACAAGTGAGATGGTGGGAAACATGAAAGAAGGGCTGGAAAAAGCCAATAAAAATATTAATGATTGGGTTATTCTGCCCTGTATTGCTTAAAACTTTTCTCACTAGAAGATAAGAGTCTGGGGTATTCATCCCTTTTCCTTCAGGATTTGAGGGCTATTGAAAGTCATTAATGTTATTTCACCTTTGTTTTATTCAAGCAAGCTGCAATGTTTCTGGAGAAAACTTTTTAGGCAGAGAAGCAGTGGAAAACTGTTAAGCATGAAAACTACACTAGTTATAGAAAATTCACAGAGGGAACCACTGTCAGCGACTGCACTTTGTGTAAATCCTGATAGTTTCACAGGTGTATAAAATGAAAATAAAGGAATACAAATCCAACCCAAATCAATTACTATACATTTCAAAATTGAATTAAGGTTCAGTCAAAATTGCTACAGATAAACTATTTTAAATGACTATTTTCTATCACTTATCACATTGATTTGAGATCATCTTTCCCAAGATTATTAAACATTTCACAAGCATTACTTGGTTAACATTAACCATTATGTTGTAGTGCCTAAGTACACTAGTTCAAAACAGAATATTTAAAATGTTATGAAAGAAGCATAAGTATTGTGTCCACATGAGTGAGTGAAAGTTCTGATTAACATCAAAGAAGCTCTGCATCAGTTTCCAAGATATCATTTATCCCATCAGTGAAAAGGAAACAGACTTTTCAGAAGGTAATGTAGTTTAGCAGAAAAGCACTCAATAGGTACTCAAGAATTGGATTTATCTTTCAGACTCTGAATAGATGAACAACTTATAATTTGCAAAGGGGTGTGTTGGGGAGGTAAATGGGATACATTTTTTCTCCTCCATGAGAATAAGTCTAGTTGAATGTGGAAAACTTTAAAAGAATTTATAACTGACTTATAAGGTCCAGAAATGGATGTTTACAAAATAATATTTTCCTCAGTTTTTGCTAATGGTTAAATATCTTTTTTTCTTCCTCTTACGTAAAGTATGATATCATCATTGCGAATTCAAAGAGAGAGGGCAAAATCTAAAGTAAATTTCCAATGAATGGCACCAAGCATGGTGCTTGGTAGGTCTTGTTTACTAAATGAAAGGAGATACATAGACAATTGGGCTGTTTCTTGATGACTTGCTTCCGTGAAATATGTGCACTTTTATATGTCTTGCTTGTACTTCACTAGTATAGAAATAAGAGTTACTAGTTGACTGGTTAAGATACCAAAAGAATCCACCATTAGGTAAACAAAAACAAATGAAAAATTTTGTTTTTGGAAAGATAGAAAGTGAAATTTGATTAAATTAACAATGAAATAATAACTTTTAGCATCATTTTAGTAAATCAGTACTTCATTTTGTTGTTGATTGCATAAAAAAAGATTCACACAGTAGGATATAATTTTGAAAGTGTTGAAATTTGCATTCATTAGAGTTGCAGTGGCTAATCAAGAAATTTATAATTAAATACCACTTCAGCTGCATTTTCATCAACTATGATAACCGTCTACATAGTTAATGATAAAATTTCAGATTGCACCAAACTATTCTTGTTCTGCTCTGGTCTGAATATCTCTCTTATAATTTTGTTATTTATTTTTGAAGGTAGGATCTTTGGTTTTTACAGTTTTGAATAATTAGTATATGTTCATATGTAAACAGAAAGTGCAGAAATTATATATTTGGTTGAAAAGCAATTTATGCTATAAATTTCTGTATATTTCACAAACATAGATTATGTTGACTGAAATGAATGTGCAAGTTGATCTACCCAGACTTTTCATTTTCCATTAATAAATTTAAGGCCTCGAATGGTTGTATTATTTTTCAGAAAAGGGGAGCTGAACTCTCATTCTGAAACTAGAGCTCCTCAAATCCATTCAATCATTAATTCATAATGTACTGAATTTCACTTGTAGTCATCAGTCAATAAATATGTTTGGTCTACTTTCTCCTAGATACCAAACTAGATACTAATAAACTGCATTTAAGTAGAAATTATGGTGAATTTTTATAAAGAAATGGTGAAGTTCCAGGGGGGTTGCTCTGCTTTATTTTACTCAGTAATTAATCAATTCATGTCTTGAATTTTAACTCACTTGCATTAGAAGGTTTTTTTGTTGTTTTTAATTAAAAATCTTAATTCTTAATACCTATATCTTAAGTTGGGAAACACTTAAAGTTTTATAAATGTAAACTCCAGTCTATCTCAGATTTAATTAATAACAAAATTATGAGTAGGCAAATACTGTGTTCGATTAGTACTTTATGCAAAGCTCTATTCATCCTTTTTGTGAAACCTGTTCTCAATGTCTCTTTATCCACTGGACAGGGATGTCTAGAACATTATATTCTACATTAGGAACATAGACTACTTATGATGGTCATGTCCATGGGCCCCACTGTAGATGTGCTCCACTTCCGTCTTTGTGATTCAATTTCCCCATACTTATTGTAAGCATTTAGACGAGTTTATTTGTATAAAGATTAAACTATACATTAATCAGAACCAAGTATATAATACATAAAAGTAAACTTCTGTTTAGACATAACCTAGAAGAATTCAGACTGCTCTCCAATTTCTATTAACTGTAAAAAATTTGAATATAAAAGTTCATCAAATCATCGTACATCTGATACATTCAACTTTAAAGGTCATCTCCAGATATTTTATTATGAAATTAGGTGAGGTTTCCCACCTTAAATTGTAGGTAACATTCACTTTTTATTGGATCACAGTTGTAAAATATCAACTTCCTCTACTCCTCTACGATGGTACAATAAGAACCTCTGAAAAGCAGATTTTAAATAAAAACAAAGAGAATACAGTAAAAATTATCAAAATTATTTAATAACTTTTTTAGAATGTGGTAAATTAATTCCAACAATCCAAAAAGTTAGAATTAAAAAAAAAAAAAAACCGCTGAATCCTGATTGGAACAAGTGACTTTTGAAGCTTTTTAATTTACCCTAATCTTATCCTCCTCTTACCAACCTTGCAACAGTCTATAAAAGCAAGAATTTCACAGATAAAGTAGCTGCCAAAACCAGTAGCCCAGTAACCCCTGTAAATATGGATTCAGAGATCTTAAAAGCCCACATTCTTAGCGACTTGCCAGTATTTGACTCAGTGGCTTGTTGAAAGCTTCCTTCTCAATGCTTGTTACCATTTGACTTGACTTGGAGCTCACTCTACACTAACATTCTTATCTTCTGGAAATTTGTCAAAAACTATGAATGATAATAGTTTTTCTAATATTATGACCATCTGAGATGATGTTACCAGTTAATTGAAAAAAAGCTGGCCAAAGATATCAACATAATAAACCTGGGAATGGATGTACGTGAAATATTTCTAATGCCCAGAAATATTCCCGGAAACCTAAAAGGCCATGCATGTGTGTGGTGCTGTGCATGAGCCCAGAAAAGACCTTAGTTGACCTTAAGGTATTGCAAAAGTGGGAAACAGAGGTGAAGAGATAGTTATAAATTACCTTTCAGAGCATGAAGACTTGTTTCAATACATGTTCAGAGTCACCAACAGACTGGGAAATTTCTTGATTCAAAGTGCTTGACAAAATTTTTCCCTAATATATGTGGCTAACCAGTTCTCCCAGAACCATTTGTTAAATAGCAATTATTTTCCCAATGTATGCTTTTTGTTTGGTTTGGTAGTATGTGGCTGGGCTCATCTCTAGGTTCTCTGTTCTATTTCCTGATCTATCGCTCTCTCTCTCTCTTTTCGATGTTAGTGCCATGCTATTTTAATCACTATAGACTTGTAGTATTACCTGAAGTCTGGTAGCATGATGATTCCAGATTTGTTTTTATTTCTTAAAATTGTACTGGTTGTTTGTTTTTTCCTGTTTCCATATGAAGCAAAGTACTATTTTTTCAAGTTCGTCAAGTATGAGGCTGGTTTTTGATAGGGACTGCATAATAGATATCTTTGGGTACTATGACCATTTTAACAATGTTGATTCTTCTCAGGCACAAACACAGTATGTTCTTCCATTTGTTAATGTCTTCTACTACTTCTTTTCCCAGGGTTTCAAAGTTCTTTTTAAAGAGATCCTTCACACCCTTTGTTACATATATTCCTAGGAATTTCATCTTTTTTGGAGCTGCTATAAAGCTATTGTATCTTTGATTTTATTATCAGCTGTTATTGGCATATATGAAGGCTACTGATTTGTGAACATTGATCTTTACACCAAGATGTTACTATAATTTATAATCAGTAGGATAACCAAATGGAGACTTCAGAGATTGCACATGAAAAATAATATCGACATTGCAGAATTAGCACAATAAAATCATTAAACAAGCAAATTCAATAACAAAGATATGATAAGTGGCAAAAGCAAGAAACCCCATGAGGAAGGGGAAGGAAATTTGATTTATACAGTAGGCCATTATATTATTTTACACTGTGAGTTTTATACAACTACAAACCCCCAAAATTACATCCTAAAATAGGAAAGATTGATTACAGTACATTCAAGAAATCTGTTAATAGAACTATCCTTGGGGAAGCCCAAATGTTGAATGAACTAAACTAAATAAAGTCTTTAAATCAGCTAATGTGTGTGGATATGAGTAGGTTATATGTGTGCTTCACTGTGGGCAAAGTGCTAGCAAACAGCACTGTGTGCTGCTAAGAAATTTTTTTTAATTTTTTCTTTTTTTGAGACAGGATTTTACTTTGTCATCCTGACTAGAGTGCAGTGGTGTTATCAGTGGTCACTCCAACCTCCACCTCTGGAGCTCAAGAAATCCTCCTGCCTCAGCCTCCCACATAGCGGGGGCTACCATTCTGTGCCACCCCACCACTTGCCTTGCAAGTAATATGAACAAAAGTTTTTTTGATATAAAGAAAATAATATAACTCAGAAATGTTGATCCACACTTAAAAAGGAGATGCATAAAGGAAGAAACATGTTAAGGTAAACTAGACTTTATTTTTCTTATCCTTAATTGATCTGGTGAATAACAGTTTATTTAAAATTGATAATAGCAAATGAATTTAACTATGCATGCATTTGTATAAATCCTTTGTATTCTTCTATATGCTTAGCCAGAGGTAAAATGAAAGACAGCAATGAGACAAGAAATACCCATGCAGGAGGGAAGAATTAGGGTTATTATTGTTGCAAAATGTTCTTGCTCCCTGTGAAGCAATAGAGAGTTATTTTAAAGTAGACTTGGATTAGTTATAAATGTATATTGCAAACTATAGGGAAACTACTGAAAGAATAAAAGAAGTGTAGCTCAAATACTAAAAAGGCGAGAAAATGGAATTATATCAAATGATCAATTAAAATTATAAAATACAGGCTCAGCACCTATAGCACAGTGGTTACGGTGCCAGCCACATGCACCAAGGCTGGCGCATTTGAGTCTGGCCCAGGCCAACTAACCAACAATGACAACTGCAACAACAACAAAGAAAGAATTATAAAATGGAGAAGAAGTATGAAAGAAAAAAATTGAAACCAATAAAAAGGGCAACAAATGGAAAGTATTAGATATGGTAGACATTAATTCACCTGTATAAATAACCAGTTCTAACACCAAAGTTCTAAATGCACCAATTAAAAAGACAGAATCTGTCAGATTGTATAAAAAATAAGATTCAATTATATGTTGTGTACAAGAAACAAAATTTTTGAATATAGAGACACATACAGATTAAAAGTAAATGGATGGAGAAATATATCATGTAAACAATAATAAACACAAATCAAGAGAGCTATGTTAATTTTAGACAGAGAAGTCATCAAAGCAAAGAAAGTTATGGACACAAAAATAAAAATTTAAATACCTAAAGAGAACATTATATACCTTTAACATTATACTCCTAACAAAAGAGCCTTTATGGAAGAAAAAAAAAATCATAGAAATGTAAGAATAATGTAAGAATACACTGTTATTGCCGGAGATTTTAACAGCCTTCTATTAGAAGTGGGTAGATCCAGTGGGCAGGAAATCAGTAAAGTAATAACATGCCATCAATCATCTGGCTATAATTAACAAAAAAAAAATTACCTTTCCCCCAAACAGCAGAGTACACATATTTTCTCAAACACACATGAAATATTCATCAAGATAGACTCCATTCTGGACAATGAAGCATTTTAAGACATTTCAAAGCATAGAAATCATACACAGACTACAATAGAATAAAAGTTATCAAAATTTGTAAGGTACAAAGAAACAGAGTGGTGGAAAATTCACGCCAATTGATACATATATTAGAAAATACTAACATTCTACAATTAAAAATATAAATTTCTAACTTTGGATACTAGAAAAAGAATTCAATCCAAAGTAAGCAGAAGAGAATAATTTAAAAAATAGAAAAGAAATCTATGAAGTTGAAAACAAGAGATCAAGGGGAAAATGTCAATAAAACTCAAACATGTTTCTTAGAAAACAGAGATAAGAAGAGGAGAAACAAATTAAAGATATTAAAAATGAAAGAAGGAACACCACTACAGGTTCTGTGTCCATTAAAGGATAAAAGAAAATACTGTACTTCTATACATGTATAGTAATTTGAAAACCTAGATGAAATAGATCAGTTCCTTAAAAGACTGAATCTGTCAAAACTGACATAAAATAGACAATCTATATAGGCTTATATATATTAAAGAAATATAGTAAAAAATCTTTCATAAAAGAAAGTATCTGGCACAGATAAATTTACTTTTTGGTTTCTTGTACCAAACATTTGAGGAAAAAAATATGTCAATTCCCAAAATATCTTTCAGAAGATAGAAGCAAAGTGAACATTTTCTAAATCACTCTGAGGTCATCATTATTCTAATACCTAAAACAGACAAAGATATTACAAAAAAAAGAAAACCACATATAAAAATGATGAAAAATTTTTCAAACAAATATTTAAATTGAATCAACAATGCAGAAAAAGAATTATACAACACAACTAAGGATTTATACTAGATACAACAAATAGGTCAAAGAACATACTTACTGAACATTTAAGTACACGATGTGATTAAACTAATCATACCAACAACCTAAGAAAACCACACAATCATAAGGAAATGCAAAAAAGACAAAATAAAGCAAAACATTTTACACAGCAGCATAACCGTTCATCATGTTTAAAAAAGAAACCCTGTCAAAATACTAGGAACAAAGAACGAATGAAACTTCTTCAACTTTGTAAAGAATATTTACAAACTCCTACAACTAGAATCATACTTCATGGTGAAAAGTTAGACGCTTTCTCACCAAGATCTGGAAAAACACAAGGATGTCCCTTCTCATTACTTCTTTTCAACATGACAGAAAGAAAATGAACGAAAGAAAAAGAAAGAGAGAGAGAGAGAGGAAGGAAGGGAGGGAGAGAAACATCTTGGTATTAGTAAATGATTATAACAAGGTCACAGAATGTTAACTTTGATGTGCAAAAGTCAAAGAAGAAGTAGAATTTAAAATTAAGGCACAATTCCATTTGTAATATCACCTCTATAATAAAATGCTTAGTTATAAGTTTAACTAAATACGTGCAAGGTCTACATGAAGAATATTTTCTGATGAAGAAAATTAAACAACTAAACAAATAGTGAAACAAATTTACATTCATGAATACGAAGACAATATTGTTAAGATATGTATTTTTTGGCTGGGCATGGTGGTTCACACCTGTAATCCTAGCACTCTGGGAGGCCAAGATGGCTGGATTGCCTGAGCTCATAGGTTTGAGACCAGCCAGAGCCCGAGCAAGACCTTGTCTCTAAAAATAACCAGGCGTTCTTTTGGGCACCTGAGGTGCCAGCTACTTGGGAGGCTGAGGCAAGAGGATCACTCGAGCCCAAGAGTTTGAGGTTACTGTGAGCTGTCTTTACCGAGAGTGACGAAACCCAAGAAAGTTCTTTTGTGGATAGCAACAAATTGATTCTAATGTTTACAAAGAGAAGCAAAAGTTCCAGAAGTGCCGACACAACATAGAAAAAGAAGAACAAATATGGAGGCTGACATCACTCAACTTTAAGAACTACTGTAAAGCTACAGTCATCCAGACAGCATGTCGTTAGTGAAAGAACACACATAAAGGTCAATGGAACAGAAACAAAGTCAAGAAATAGACCTCAAAATACATGAAAATATTTTAGCAAAACAGCAAAGGAAATTGGAGCAAAAACAGCCTTTTAAACAAGCAGTTCTAGAACAACTGTACACCCAAGCAAGTAAAAAAAAAAAAATTAAGCCAGACACAGACTCTAGAACCTTAAAAATTATTTTTAAATTGCTCATAGACACAAATATAAATCACAAAACTATCAAATTCCTAGAAGATAACATAATGGAAAACCTAAATGACACTGGATATGGCATAATTTTTAATACAACATCAGAGGCATGATTCATGAAGGAAAAAATTGATAGGAAAGAGTTTATTAAAATAAAAATCTTTCAGCTCGGCGCCTGTGGCTCAACGGGCTAAGGCGCCAGCCACGTACACCCAAGCTGGCGGGTTCAAATCCAGCCCGGGCCCGCCAAACAACAATGATGGCTGCAACCAAAAAATGGCCGGGCATTGTGGCTGGCACCTGTAGTCCCAGCTACTTGGGAGGCAGAGACAGGAGACTTGCTTGAGCCCAGGAGTTGGAGGTTGCTGTGAGCTGGATGCCAACGCACTCTATCCAGGGTGACAGCTTGAGGCTCTGTCTCAAAAAAAAGAAAAAAAAAAATCTTTCTCTCCACAAAACAGTATTAAAAGAATAAAAAGTAAGTCACAGACTGTGCGAAAATATTTATCAAAGATACTTCTGTAAATGGCTATTATCTAAATATGCAAACAATTCTTTTTTATTTTTTTATTAAGTCATATACACATAGATCATGAATACATTTATGCATATGTGGGTACAATGTGTTGATTTTTCTATACAATTTGGAGTGCTTACATCAAACTAATTAATATAGCTTTCACTTCATTTACTTGATTATTGTATTAAGACATTTATGTTCTATACTTGATAGATTTGACTTGTATCCTTGCAATATGCTACATAGGTGTAGTCCCACCATTTTACCCTCCGTCTATCAAATCTCTCCCCTTCCCTCCCTTCCCACTCCATTTCTCTCCTTCATCCTGGGCCATAGTTGTGATCTTTCAGAAGAAAGTGCGAGTAAATATAAATTCATTTCATAGAAGTACTGAGTACATTGGATACTTTTTCCTCCATTCTTGAGATACTTTACTTAGGAGAGTATGTTCCAGTCCACCCATGTAAACATAAAGAGGTAAAATCCTTAAGGATAAGAAAACAATCCTATTACAAAATTGGTACATAGTTCTTTTGCCATGTGGAAACAAGGGAATAGCACCTGTAAAAATCACAAAGATGTGCCAACCTCAGCTGTATTAAAACATAATCCCATACATCTGCTTTTTCTTATAGGGTATGTGACCCTCAAAAAAACTCATCTGTGATGAGTGACCAGACTTGATGGTTCACACCTGTAGTCCTGGCACTTAGGGAAGCCGATGTGGGAGAATTACATGAAGCCAGGAGTTTGAGGGTGTACTGAACTATAATGACACCAGTGTGCTAGCCCAGGCATAGAGCAAAATCCTGTCTCAAAAAAAAAAAACAAACAAAAAAGCATAAAATAAAATCTTCATTTGTACAAACAAAACCATCTATTTATAAACCACTGCAAGCATCATTTATCCTGATGAATTAACAATTATTTTAGTGAATTCTTGAAATTGGATAGAATAATGTATTCTCTTGTTATTAACTCTTCAGGTATACTCACTTTGGCTGATTCTCAAAGGTTAACAATTTGAGAATTCCTATTATCATATGTTTGTATTTATTAATAATAATAAATTCATATTTTTAAAGATCAATAGTATCATTAGTTAGAAATCATTTAATTTCCACTGTCAATTTTTAAAAGTCATTCAACTCTGAATAAAATTTGCTTAAATATTCTATCTAGTTTTATAGATGCAAAGAATATTTTCTATTTTATATAAATATAAGCTTAAAAATATCCCTTCTGTGTTTCTACTTTGGATGGGTTAAGTTGGGTCTATTCCTTTAAGATTAGGATAAAACCAATGAAAAAATAAATATGGTATATTTTCTACTACTATGAACTATTCAAAAATCATTATGAAATTTCAAAAAATCAATCAGGAAAACATAAATTCTAAAGGTAAAAGTAATATATAAAAATAAAGTTAATATACATAGTATGTAACATGGTTTTTGAAAATAAACTTGGATAAATGGTAACATCTGGTTCAAGCTGATTGCACTAATTAATTTTTCTAAGGTTATTATTTGACTAAACATCATTTTGTTAGCAGAATGCCAAAATCATATTGTTCTTTAGCACTCGGTAGAGAAGACAATAATTCAGTGAGGAATATGTGATTTCTTCAGTGGTATGTGGAGTTACTTCATAGGAACTATTTATTTGGCCTCTATAAACCCAAATAATGCATATATTTTATGCATCAAATTTATAGTTCAATTTAAAAATGGAAATATTTTATTTTATGTAATATGTAATAGAGTGGTGGTCCCCAACATTTTTGGCATCAGGGCCCCTTTCATGGAAGACAGTTTTTTCACATTGGGGGAATTATGTTCTCAAAAAGAGACTATGCAGTTTGCAGTAGAGTGCACGCCGCTATGAGAATCTAATACCACCCCTGATTTGACAGGAGTTGATGTGAACAAGGGGAGTGGCTGTAAATACTGATGAGCTTTGCTTTCACCTGCCATGCTACTGTTGGCAGTGGTTTCTAAGGGGGCACGGGGAAAGGCACTTGTCTGTGACCTTAAAGATGTGGAAGGAAGTCATAAGAGTACAAAATATATGATTTAAATACTCTTATATATCATAAGGAATGAAGTATATGGCATTGTTTCAAAGAATTAATTGATATATATTTTTAATTAAAGCATTGTTTTAAATGGTGACATTATCTCTTAATGAATGTAATACTTAAGATTCAATATGCAGTAAAATTATTTTTGATTATGGCAATTTATCTGGCCTTGTTTTCTTAAAATAACATTTATTTTCCATACAGACTTCATTATTGCCATTATATGAGATATGAATACCCGATGAGTCCATTTTTTTATTATAAATATGGACATTACGTAAGTCACTTTAAGTATGTACTATTTTATGTTTAAAGGGAGGTTTCTGAATTAAGGTGAAGTTGAGAACCACAAATGAGAACATCCTCTCTATCCACCTTTTACAATCTATGTTATAGACAGAAAGTGACAGGTAGAAGTTGTCCCAGGTCTTAGAATTCCACAGACAGGGAAGCCTGTCCTCCCAAAGCCTTTGTAGTACAGGGACAGTCAGTCACAGTGAAACGCATCCTGAAGTTGATGTGTGCTAAAGGATATTATGAAAAGTCGCCATGATGATTGTCAGTATTGCAGTGCACTTGAGGAGTGACTAGAGATCAAGAAAGAAGAGGATTAATGCCTAGGATATCACTTTACGTACATTTTAACATTGTCATACCGAAAAAAAAAACAAACAATTATCACACCAACAGCTCAACACCTTTCCATACTTTCTCTGTATAACAAACACCCATATCACTAGGAAATTTCATCTTCTTGTTAAGAACTTGATGTCAGGTTCAGACATTATGGAAAAATAAGAATATTGAACGATTGTCTTGACCTCAGCATAGTCAGTTGAAACATGATGACACTTTGTCTATTATTAAAGCAAAGGGGGCAACATGAGGTATTATTTATCCTAAGTACAGAATTAGGAGAGCTGTCAAAAATATTGCCACAGCCAAAAATGACTATAGTATTTTCCAGTTATTCCATTAACAAGAAAATGTTAATTAGAAAGCCAAAATAGAGTCTTTTTATTTAAAGAGTCTGTAAATAATGTTTAAGGGGTTACTTATAACGAATCATTTAACAGACAAAAAAAGGATGGCAAATTTACCCCAGGTCTCTAAAACCAGATAGAAAAATTGACCTCACACAACAGTTTATATTTGGAACATGCAGATTTACATATGGAAATTAATACAAGATATTTTGTATTGTAGTTGCTAACCTTTGGCCTCATGCAAGAAATTATTTATTTATCACAAAGTATATTGTTATTTACACTCACACTGTAAGAAGGTAACTAAAAAATCCAATTAAAAAACTAAATAAAATAAAATATTTTCAAAATTAGAATGAACTAATATATTATTTATGTCAAAATCTGCAAACAAATTGATGTTAGAATATATCTTCTTCATAACCAGGGTCTTGCAAACATAAAGTAATTATGCTGACGCTAAATAATAATTAGGGGGATTCTGGGAAGATGGCCGACTGATAGTAACTGCAGAGGCTCCTGAGCAGAGGAAGAAAATCTGGACGGAATCAGACACTATGAAGCCAAAGATGGGGAGCTGAGCCAAGAAAGAAGTTTGGTAAGTTGTTAACTCCAAGGAAGAGCATTCAAGAAAACAAATTATAGGTAATAAGCCTATCGTGGACAGGAGACCCCTTCCCCAAGCAGGAGGCCTGCCATAAGCTATCTACCAACAAGCAGGGAACAAAAGACCTCTCATTTTACCTCACTGGAGAGAGCCATTAAACTCCAGGTCTCTTTCTCCAGGGAAGTCCCACTTATGATTCTAGACACCTCCCCGCCAGACATAAAATTGAACAGATATCCCCCCCAACTCCAAACTCCGAGTGCACCCTTTCCCCCCTCATGTGGTGGTCTGAAGTTCTTCCTCCTTTAAAAGCACAAAGTACTTGTCTTATCCTGAGAGATCTGGGCATAGTGCGGACTGCCAACCATCAGGATGGAATCTATAACTAATGGGGAAGAAAGAGGGTGTGGGAAAAAAGGTACACTCGGCAGGAGGAGGATCAGTCCCCTAGTTATGACTATGCCTGGCCAGTGGTGTGGCCTCAGTTTGGGCTGCGTCTAGTGGGACGGGGTGCAGAACTCTAGGCTCTGATGGCATCCACAGTGTGAGAGAGGTTGCCTGTGTGGACTGAGCTCAGCAGACAGAGCTGGTCCCCTGTGATCAGAGGCTTGCTAGGCATGGACTGAGACCTGAGAGCAAGGGCGTGGTTCCCTGATTCCAACAGAACCCCTGAGCAATGGCTTACTGGGTGTGAACCAAGACCTGAGGGCTAGGGTGTGGGCCCATGTCCAGGGCTGCTAAGCAGAGGCTTACTGGGTGTGGACCAAGACCTGAGGGTAGAGTGCAGTGCCCTGACTCTAACAGAGCCTGCAAACAGAGGCCTGCCAGGCAGTGGACTGAGACAGGCAAGCTGGGGTGTGGTCCCCAGACTCCAGCTGGTCTGGCAAGCGGAGACTAGCTGGGTGTGAACTGAGACCAGAGGGCAGGGCCCGGTGCCCTAACTCCAACAGAGGCTTGCCAGGCAGTGGAATGAGATTGGCAGGTGGGAGCATGGTCCCCTGACTCCAATTAGTCTGGCAAGCAGAGGCGAGCTGGGTGTGGACTGAGACCAGTGGGTGGGGTGTGGCCCCTGGCTCCAACTGGGCCTGTGAGTGGAGAAGCAGACAACAGTGTGGACTGAATCTGGTGGGCAGGAGTGTGGATCCCTGGCTCCAATTGTGCTGTTGGAGACCCTTGAATCCCTCTCTACTGAGCAGGGTTTGCATTGCCTGGGACAATTTAATTGGAACCCAAGCCTGGGGCTATCCACTTGTGGACATTCTGAGGTTAACCTTTGAATTTCTGTAGCAGAAAAGAACTAAAGGATGTGGGCTGGGCACTGCCACTGTTTGTATCTCTTCACATTCAAGATTTAAACCTAATGCTGTGGTTTCTTAGGATAGGGTATAGGTTGGCTGATATCAAAACAGAGCCAGCTTATACTATCTCACCATGTAGGTTCTCAGAGTCTCTGGCCAAAACTCTGAAAGGAGCCTTTGCAGGTTGTAGAAGATAAACCATAATTACAAAAACTAACGCTTTGGTAAGGGGCTATCTCTACTACCTGGGAAACCCAATTCTATCTCACCGTACCAGTTCTAATAACCAAACGGTGGAAAATAAACATGGTGTGAACCCAACAGAGGAACTCTGGCAACATGAATAACCAGAGTAGATCAACCTCTCACCCAAGAAATGACAAAGGAGATCCAACTGAAGATGTCATACGTACACAAATGACAGCAATATCAGAAACTCAATTCAGAATGTGGATTGAAAATAAGATAAATAGAATGGAAGAAAAGATAGAAATTGAACTCCAAAGAGTAGTTATAAAGTTGTCTCATGATAATGAATTCAAAGCCCAAGTCACCAAATATAAGGACATCATGAGAAAAGAGACAGCAGAGCTCAAGGAAAAGACAAAGTAGGTTGAGGAGCTCCAAAATATGGTAGAATCCCTCAGTAATAGAGTTGACTAAACAGAAGAAAGGATCTCTAAAACTGAAGACAAAGATTTTGAACATTTCCAAACATTCAAAGAGGCAGACAAACGAAGAGCAAAAACTGATCATTCCCTAAGAGAGTTGTGGGATCACTCCAAAAGATCAAACATTCATCTTATAGGAATTCTGGAAAGAGACGAGGATGGCCCTAAAAGTACAGATGCTCTACTCCAAGAGATTTTGGAGGAAAATTTCCCAAGCATTGCAAGAGATATAGAACTTCCTATAGCAGACCGTTTCAGAACCCCAGCAAGACTCAATCCAAATAAAGCATCTCCTAGACACATTGTGATTAACTTTGCCAAAGTTAAGATGAAAGAGAAAATTCTGCAAGCAGCCTGACATAAGAAAAGCATCACCTACAAAGGGATAAATATCAGAATGACTGCAGATCTCTCAGCCGAAATGTTTCAAACCAGAAGAAGATGATCATCAACCTTCAATCTCCTAAAACAAAACAACTTCCAGCCCAGGATCCTGTATCCATCTAAACTGAGTTTCATTTGTGATGGAGAAATCAAATATTTTAATGACATTGACATGTTGAAGAAATTTGCCATAACTAAACCAGCTTTCCAGGATATTCTCAGAGCCATCATACACAATGACCAGCACAATGCTCTACCTCCAAAGTAAGCTTACCCAGCAATTTTTGAACAAAACCCAACTTCCACAGTGGTGAAAGGATTAAATATTTCCACCAGATGTCCGAAAATCATGACACCTAAAATGCAACCAGGCTTATCAATTTTCTCAATTAATGTGAACGGTTTAAATTATCCTCTAAAGAGGCACAGGTTGGCTGACTAGATACATAATCTCTGACCAGATATCTGTTATATACAAGAATCTCACCTTACCTTATCCTTACCTAAAGGATAAAAATAGACTTAGGGTGAAGGAATGGACTTGTGTAATACAGGCAAATGGAAACCAGAAAAAAGCAGGGGTTGCAATTTTAGTAGCAGATACAATTGGCTTTAAACAAACCAAGATAAAGAAAGATAAATAAGGTCACTACATATTTATCATGGGAAACACCCAATATGAAGAGATTTCAATAATAAACATTTATGCACCTTACCAGAATACCCTCAATTCAAAAAGCAGACCCTAATGGATGTGAACAATTTGATATCTTCCTGCACTATAATAGTTGGAGATTTTAACACCTCTTTGACAGTTTGGAGATCTTCCAAGAAGAAACTAAACAAATAAATATTAGACTTAAACCTGACTCTAGAACAAATGCACTTTACAGACCTCTACTGTTTATTTCACCCTAATAAAACTGAATATACATTCTTCTCATCAGCTCATGGGTCATCCTGCAAAATAGAGCATATTCTAGGAGACAAGTTTAACCTCAGCAAATTTAAAAGTGTAGAAATTATTCCTTGTATCTTCTCGGACCACCATGGAATAAATGTTGAACTCAATAGCAACAGGAATCTTCATACTCAAACAAAGTCATGGAAACTAAATAATCTTAGGTTGACTGATAGCTGGGTCAAAGATGAGATTAAGAAGGAAATCACCAAATTTTGAGAACAAGATCATAACAAATACACAAAATCATAACAAAAACCTGTGGGATATAGCAAAGGCACTCCTAAGAGGGAAATTTATAGCATTGGAAGCCTTCATCAAGAAAACAGAAAGAGAAGGAGCAACAACTTAATGGATCATCCCAGGCAACTGGAAAAGGAAGAACATTCCAACCCCAAACCAAGCAGAAGAAAAGAAATAACCAAAATTAGGGCAGAATTATATGAAATGGAAAATGAAACTATCATTCAGACAATCAATGAAACAAAAAGTTGGTCTTTTAAAAAGATTAATAAAATTGATAAACCTTTGGCCAACCTAACCAAAAACAGAAAAGTAAAATCTCTGATATCATCTATCAGAAATAATAAAGGAGAAATAACAAAGAACACTTCAGTGACTCAAAAAATCCTCAATGATTACTACAAAAATCTCTATTCCCAGAAATATGAAAATCTGAAGGAAATGGACCAATTCCTGGAAGCACGCCACCTTCCTAGACTCAAGCAGAAAGAATTGGAAATCTTGAATAGACCTATATCAATCACTAAAACAGCATCAATAATAAGAAATCTCCCAAAAAAGAAAAGTCTGGGACCAGATAGCTTTACATCCGAGTTCTATTAAACTTTTTAAGAGGAACTAGTACCTATACTATACAATGTTTTCCAAAGCATAGAAAAAGAAGGAATACTTCCCAACACATTCTATGAAGCAAATATTACCCTGATACCCTAACCAGGCAAGGATCCAACAAAGAAAGAAAATTATGGACCAATATCATTAATAAATATCAATGCAAAAATATTTAATAAGATCCTAGTAAACAGAATTCAACCACACATCAAAACAGTTATACACTATGACCAAGCTGGTTTTATACCAGGGTTAATTTTAATAGACAGAGCACTGAGATATCTCTTACTCCATGCTAATAAAACATTCTTTTATGAAAACTCACATTCCTTTGAAATTGATAAGAATTAAAATTTTCTAAGAAATGTATTTTTCTCACTTAGTAAATTATTTATTCATATAAATAATGTTAATATATACATATTATAACCTAGGCTCTGTACTTAGGCTCAGGGTAGAACATGAAAGTCATAAATTAATCATGGGTATATACTTATAAGTCTGATCTTTACCATGAATTCTTTGTATAAGTATCTGTGTGTGTCATGCACATAGACACACAAACATATATATATGAGAATAACTCCTGCTTATGTACTTGAAGCCTAAAACTAAATATTTCAGAATTATGCTTCTCGTAGTCCCACAGAAATCCTGTTTCTCCTTAGGTTAATCCTTCCAGATTGTCAGTTCGAAAATCTATAGTTCAGGCTCAGAGTAATCTATTCATGACTAATTTATGTGCTCATGATCTAGCCTGAGCCCAAGTGCAGAATCTGAACATAGTATTTATTTATTAACATTTGTGAAATAAATCAATAATTTAATAAAGGAGACCTTCCATGAAACT
Organism: Perodicticus potto; assembly: GCA_963574655.1. NCBI lineage: Eukaryota > Metazoa > Chordata > Mammalia > Primates > Lorisidae > Perodicticus > Perodicticus potto. Next base: position 19,071 of record CAUYRH010023661.1, read on the forward strand.
TCAACATTTCACACACAATGTCTACTTTCACTCCACTTTGCTGCATACCTTACATCATATATTTCATATAATGCTGTTGATTCAGCATACAGATTATGCCAATCAGAGTTCATGTCTGCAACATTTATACATGGCATAATATATTTTTCTTGCAGTTTTATTGGGTTAACTCCTATATTTAGGTATAGGTATAAAGGTTATAATGAATTTTAGTTAATTTCTATGTATGTTTTGGAAAATGATTTTTTTAATTATTTATATGCATGTATTAAACATCTCTATCATATATACACATATGTTCATATGTTAAGATCACATATATGCACGCACATCTTCCCGAACTTACAAAAGCACAAGGAAAATGACATTTGTTTAAAATTCTGTTCATTTGAATAAATTATCCACACAATTTTTAACCTTCAAACTTTGATCTTTTTCTCCTGCTTTTACAGGCAAATGTTACTTACCACTCTCATAAGTGTTTAAGCTGTCAGACCTTCTTAATTCCTTTGAAAGTTTTTCATATTTACCTGAAAAATCTGTTTTAGACACTTAAACGAAAAATGTCACTAGATTGAACAGATAAAAATACAAAGGTACTCAGTTAAATGTGAACTTCAGACCCACAACTGATAATTTTTGTATAAATTTTCCCCCATATTTCATGAGATATCCAGATACATACAGTTTTGGAAATACTTATCCTAAAGATTGTCGGTGGTAGATCTGATATACAAATTTAACTTTGTGCTCTGTGTTTTATCTGGCAGCCTACTGATATTATAACATATGTGTTGAGACCATTAGGGACATCGTGTGCCTAATGAGGAGCATGTAACTTCCTGTGTCTAAAGAAGATCACACTCTGAATTCAGAGGGCTGGATCGTGTGTATCTATTGGACTGTCAGGAGAAGAGGGTTATTATTATCTGAGCTCCTCTCTAAATGTATTTCCTATATTATAATTTAAATTCATTCTTAGTCTTAAAATTTATGCTCATTTCACTACTCCATGTAGCATTTTCCTGGAGTGAATTTAGTCCCTGGAATACAAATGTCCTGTATACTGAGCCAATTCTGTCCATCATGTGGTATATAAGATGTGTATGTGGTAAGATGTAAAGACTCCACAGAGCTCTCCTCCTTAAGCTGTGATGTTATCAGCTTATTAGATGGTTAAAATTAATATCACTATAATTAAAAGCATTAAAGCAAAACAGGAAATTCATCATGGCTGCTCATTAGAAATTCGAGGGTTAATTTTTTTTTTTTTTGAAGACAGAGTCTCACTAAGTCACCCTCTGTAGAGTGCGATGATGTCACAGCTCACAGCAACCTCAAACTCCTGGGCTTGAATGATTCTCTTGCCTCAGCCTCTTGAGCCGTAGGGACTATAAGTGCCCCCCACAAGGCCCAGCTATTTTTTAAAGACCAGGTCTTGCTCTTGCTTAGGCTGGTCTTGAACTTCTGAGCTCAAGCAATCCACCCACCTCAGCCTCACAAGTGCTGGGATTACAGGCGTTAGTTACTATGCCCGGCCCTTTGGAGTTAATTTTTATAATTGGATATTCTTGATTTTACCTGTAGGGAATGTAATTCAGAATGCTTGGGGCAATAATCTTTGGTGTTTTCCTGTTAAGTGTCAATAAACTATCCTGTAAAGAGCATTTGACAGTCACTTCTCATAGTTCAGCTCTTTAGTGCACTGGTTCTCAACCCATTGAGACCTCTCAAAGCATTGAGACCTCTTTGGAGGTTGAACGACCCTTTCACAGGGGTCACCTAAGACCATCCTGCACATCAGATATTTACATTACGATTCATAACAGTAGCAGAATTACAGTTATGAAGTAGCGATGAAAATAATTTTATGGTTGGGGGTCACCACAACATGAGGAACTGTATTAAAGGGTCACGGCATTAGGAAGGTTGAGAACCACTGCTTTAGTGACAGAAAAAAGATTGAGTATGAGAGGGTCACATGAGTTATCAGAGCATGTACTGATTAAGAACAAATCCTGGACTATTGTATTTCTCGAGTTTCCTGGATATCCAGGTCCCATTCCTTGCTCCGGGAAAATGATGTAAGTGCCTATGTTAATAGGCATTCTTAATTCAGTGGTACTCTGTCACCACCAAATTATCACATGATATCTATACCAAACATCAATTAATTTTTAAACTATCTGCCTTTTCATGCATTAAGCTGAAAGCAACAATTTTCTTTTTTCTTTTTGGTCTGGAACAGGCAATATTAATCAGGGAAATCTTGGGAAAAGAAAATAGGCATAGAGCAGGTTGGACCAATTCCTTCTTTTTTTTTTTGCAATTTTTGGCCAGGGCTGGGTTGGAACCCACCACCTCCAGCATATGGGGCTGCTGCCCTCCTCCTTTGAGCCACAGGCGCCCCCCGAACCAATTCCTTTTAAATGTGTTCATCTGCAATACTGCTCACAGAGGTAGAGATTCCACTGCATCTTGTTATGGGTGAGAACATAGGACATGTCGGAGTGGAGACCAAGTAAATAAAATATTGAATTATGGGATAAGGGAAGAAGACTAATTTTATATCAATTAAATCTAGTTTATTCTTTCCTGAGTCTGATAATACTTTTTGGCATGATGGACAGTATAATGATAACTTTGTCATCATCTTCTAAAGAATCTTATAATTGTTGGCATGTTCTGATGAGGACAACTGAAATTTATGCATGGATACACATTTTTAGATGCCCCCTTTATTCTTTTTCTTTCTTTTTTTTTTTTTTTTTGGAGTTTGAGAGACAAACTCCAAATATATAATTTTATACTAATAAAATTACAAGATTTATGAGAGAGGATAAAGCAGAAAGAAGGAGAGAAAGAAATAAAAGAGCATTATTTAACGAAATCACCAGATTTCACTATTTTAGGCCAAATGGGGGAAATATTTTATATGTAATTTGAGGTCGGAAGAGAATATAAGTGTATATTCTCTCATCATTAACGTGGTTAAACCATCATTAATATTTGAATGCTTAAAGTGCAGAATGTGCAAAATATTTACTCAAATTTAAAGATAGAAGTAATAACATGAATGAGATATCTTTCTAAATGTGCTGCTATATATAAAATAACATTATGTGTATTGTAACATAGCAGAATATACTTTTTTTAGCACAACTTTCATCTTCCTTTGATCTCCAAAACAAAAACATTTTGTAGGAGTTAGAATCACTATCATTTCTGTCAGGTAATTATCCAACTTCTGGTACAATGAATATTATCCTTTCTCCACTTAGAAATAAAATTAAAATATTCCTGGGTTTAAAAGAAGTGTTCTATCCTATCACAAGTTAGAAATTATCTTAATAAGCTTTCTGCCGAAGATTTTACAACACAGATCTTAGGATGAAGCAAATATTCAATTTAGCCCATTTTGGGGTCATTTACTTTGTGTTAGGCAATTTACTTGATTCTATGAGAAATAATAAGTTTAATTCAAGTGTCCATTATGTGCTAAACATTAAGCAAGATGGCTGAAGATTAATAAAACTGGGTAAGAGTCCAGTTCGTGTATGTGTGAGTTTAACATAGTCCTGAGATTTTATCTGCTTTTTAAAAATTTAGCAAATTGTTTATTTCCTTTTTTACTGACGTTGCTGAACTTTAAACAGATTTTAATAAATCATACCTCACAGAGTTGTTAAAAAGATTTTTGCAAGTATGTATATGTAAGCATAAGAACATAAATAAAAATAGAAGAATATTCTATGTAAATATATAGAGTAGAACATTTTATGCTTACATGGAAGTACTGTATTTAGCAGAACATATGTCCTAAGGGAGCACTTATTGCTTGGGGCTATGAAATAGATTGGGGATGCTTATTTCTGATAAAGGTGCAGTGTAGTGATAATAGTGACAACTTTAAGACGTGCCAAAGCAAACAAGCTGGGGCAGATCGAAATTGCCTATTTAAAGCTAAACTGTAGGTGAGATATTAAACATCTCTAAGTTTTCGTCCCCATTTGGGTGAAAGAGATAGATAAATAACTCAAGTAATATAAGTATTGTGAAGATTAATGGACTATTGTGAAATTTCCTAACACCAGATTCACATGTGTTTCTTGGTACAAAATAGAAGAAAAACTTAAATAAGAGACCAGAAACAGCTAAAATAAAAAGGATTGCAGATTCTCAAGTATGGCTCTTCGACTGAATCCAGACTTATCAAGAAGCCACACTCAAGGATCCGCAAGACCACGTGTCCCCAAAGGCCACAGGTCCCTGCCTTTGAATGAATCCCTCTGAGAAACTATTAATTCATCTTGAGAACAATGTAGCAAAACACACGTGCATGTGCACACACCTGCACAACACACGTAACAATGCATGCAGAAAAAATAAAAAAGGAAGGGAAGAAAAAATAAGTTATTATTAAAATGAGTCTTGACATCGAATCCTTTATCGTGATTAACTGACATTTTTTAGGGTCTCTACTTTGCTAAATATGAACTATCAATTGAGGAAACACTTAAAAAAACAAGTCTTTCTTTATAACTTTAAAACTTTTGGCCCACAGTAATTAATGAATTAGTGATTACGTAGTTTTAAATTTTTTCTAGCAAAAATAGAACCCTAATTCTGGGATAATGAGAGAAACAATATTAGCTTTAAATACTCTTTAATGAGGTTGTGCAGACTAGGCTCAACCTAAGCAGACTGATGGATAATGAATGTTTAATAAATCGTATTTTATTTATCAATTTGTTTATTTTTGAGACAGAGTGTCAGTCTGTTTCCCTCAGGTAGACTGCACTATTGTGATCGCAGCTTACTGCATCCTCCAACTCTTGGGCTCAGGTGATCCTCCTGCCTCAGCCTCCCGAGTAGCTAACTATAGGCAGACACCATGAGACCCAACTAATGGTTCTGTTTTTAGTAGAGATGAGGTATTGCTGTTGCTCAAAATGGTCTCAAAGTCCTGAGCTCAAAGAGTCCTTCTTGTTTGACCTCTCAGAGTGCTGGGCTCACAGGTGGGAGCCACTGCACCTGCTGATAAATTTTAATTGAATGAAAGAATTTGTGTCTATTTCCAGGCCTCACTTTCAGTGAATTCATAGATGTTGTCCTGTGAATTTCTGATTAACTTCTAGGATTTCCATAACAAAATGATGTTTCAGTCTGTCCTAAGGAGATCAGGATGTCAAAGTTTTAATCTTCCCTGTTTTGTATGGGAATTTACCTTTTTGGTCCGATCTTTCCTTAATTTACCAGGAACTGTATACAGAAAGCCTGCCCTGTAATATTTTAAGAGCTATAACCCTACACAATGCAATGATTCTTAACAGAACAATGTAATCCATACTGAATTATTTTAGCATTAGTAATATATGAATTCTAATACTTCATAATTAATGTTCTCTTGGAAAATTTTGCATACTCTATAATCAGCATAAATGAAGTTATGGTATTTGTGTTTTATCTGGCAGCCTACTGATATTAGAACATACATGCTGAGACCATTAGGGCCAAATTGGTATTTTTTGTGAATACAAAGAAAACTTCAAATTAGCAAGAATTTGTTGCTAGAATCTTCTCTAGCTTTCACCAATCTGAAATTGACTTGATTGCCTCCCTTTAGCTTATTATCATTTACTTTCAGTGACCAAATCCATTTCCTGGATAGGCATTTATCACAGCAGGACACCTTACTTATGGGAATCATGGTACAGACTACTTAAAATACAATGATCCATACTTACTTCAAGTACTCGAGATTAACCTTTATAGTAGGTTAACACGTACCACAGACTCGCATCTGAAACTAAGAAAAAGTATCCAATGTATACACCCCTAATATGAAGCAAATTTATATCTTTCAAGCGAAGGCTACAACCCAGTTATTGCACAATAAGATGGGAAAGGGGAGAGGGAGGGCAGGGGAGGGAGAGGGTGGGGGGAGAGAGGATAAAGGGTGAGATCACACTTGTGGTGCATATTTGAAGGGTTAGGAGAAAACTTTTAAATACGGATCAAAAATGTTTTCACATAGTAAATGAGAAAATATCATGAATGTTATATCAATCAGGTTGATAAAAATATCTCCGATTGTATGTGAAGACCGCACACTGTACTCCATGACTGAATTATTGTACACAGCTATGACTCAATAAAAAATAATTAAAAAAAAAACAGAAACTGTTATGTCAAGTTCAGACACTGTTGTTAATGAAGAGTTAAGAAAGAATTTATATCTGAGGAAACTCAGTGTAAGTGCACAGCCAGAAAAACCAATATGCACACTTCATAACAAGTTACTTACGCTTTGTGAAAATGCTCAAGGCAACACTCCAGTTCCAGAAATGCATGGTGTGTGGCATACATGAACAGGAGATTAAGTAAATTTGAAAATACCCGGCTCTCCCTAACTAAACAAAAGAGATAAAGGAGAGTTAGCAAAAAGTCATATTAAATCAACTCTGATATTCTGAAAGAACCGATGTGCCTCCCAGCATTAGCAATATACACCTCTTGCACCATTAAAATCAGAGTTACTGCCCTGAAAAATATTGAGTAACCATTCAGAATTATAAATATGGTATCTGCCTGGCCATCAGCAGACAAATAGAAAGGTAAAGAAATCTTATTCGACTCTATTAGATACATTTTTTACCCAAGATGAAGTCTCTGTGACCCTCTGTACTGTAATTCACATTTAAGACAGCTGCACTCTGCCTTTTTTACAAAACAAACTATCAGACAACAGTGATAAGCGATGGTGAATACATCATCTACCACAAAAGAGAGTCAATTACTCCTGGATTTATAGATGAAAAATAGGAAAAGGATAAGATCTGTCGCCACTACATTTTCCAAAGTAGCTAAGGAAAAATAATTGCTTTAAAAACTTATTCTTATTTGAGAAATAGAAAGTAAAATTTCCAATCCAGGTTCTGCTTTAACTATTAAACACATTTTTCACTTGTAAAACCAAATATACATTTGATAATAAACACTCCTTTAATTCACTAAAATAGATGACAATGTTATAACCACTATCTATAGAAATGTTTATATCTAATTAAGTTATAGAAAGTTAAAATTTAATATATATGTGATTCTATATAATTTTATTTTATTTCTATTAAAATATGGTACATACTTTGATGTTTAATTTGCATAAACTTATATGCTTAGTGTTAGGGTAAAGAAAACATACAATTATTGGCTGTGGGAACTTTAGAGATTGGCTAACACTCATTTTCTTACTTACACTCTAATTGTGTGAGAAATCTTGTTGAACAATGTCTAGCTAAGCTTTGTATTTCACACATGCGGTTTTTAATGTTGATGAATTAATGCATATATCATTCACAAAATCGATCTAAAGCACCATTGTCCACTATTTAATCTGCACCCCCTTGCAAAAATGTTGGTGTTTTTGTAGGCAATAGCCACACACACACACACACACACAGACAGACATTTATTCACTAAATGGCAGGAACACATCCTGAGAAATGCATTGTGCAAACATCACAGAGTGTAGTTACATGAACTGAGGTGTTTTAGCCTACTATGGTATGCTATTGCTCTTAAGACACAAATCTGTATGGCTTGTTACGGACTTGTACAGTATATTACTGTATGACATAAGCAACTGTAACACAATGGTAAGTATTTAAGACTCTGAACATTTCTAAAAGTACAGCGAATATATAGTATTAAAATCTTAGCGGTTCACCTTGCAATATGTGGTATGTAGTCCACCATTGACCTCTACATCATTATGCAGCACCTGGCTCTTTGTTTTGTCCCTATCTATAAAGTAGGGAGATAGATATGGATAGATAGATAGACCGCACAGGCTATGTATAATTAGTAGGTAATATATACATTTACGGGCTATATTGTTTCTATAAAAAGAAACAAAATGGCATGCTATATTTATTATTAATAAATGTAGGAATCAATAGTTAGCAGGAGTGGAGTTTTACAATTATACATCATAAATTAATGTTAGACCTATTAAAGTAATATTATTTACATATATGAGCAACCAGTGGGTAACAGTAAAGGGAACATGTACCCAGTATCTGGAAATTGCCATGTTTTATTATTCAATCAACGTTCTTGTTACATCGTTGATGGTAGGTCCCAAACAATAATGTATTTTTAGTATATTTTTTCACAGTATTATGTGTTCTTTATAAACCTTTTCATTTAGAAATACTACAAGTAACTGTCTTATTGGAAAATGGTGGTACTGAAACAAGAGATCATACACGTGCTGGTGTCCAGTTACACAGATCATGAGACCTCAGGAATATTTTTGTGTAGTACAATATCTACAATGGTCTTACTAATTTTGAAAGCATTTTGGTTTTAGTATGTACGTCTCTGTTCTTTTGCCACTAATTAAAATTTAATTTAGAATCTAGAATATTCTTTTAGATATGAATGAGCTATCCATCATACCTATAGGTGTTTTTCCTATTTAAGATAATTAAGGGGACATGATATTTTTCTTCCTATATAAATAAAATCATAAATTGATGTAGAACCTCATATTTACGTAAGATTCACTCTAAGGCAAGAAAGAAGTAGAGAGATACAAGGCAGTTGAGACTTAACAATTGAAACCAACAATTCAACCAATACAATTCTACTCATGTACCAGAAATTATTCATGCTGAGAAAAAGCACATTTATTTTAATAATGACCAACTGTGTTTTATATCATTTTACTAAAGCTATTCATATTTTAAAATGCCTCTTTTGTATTTAAACAGTTGGCATAATTCAGATAGTTCTTAGGTCGACAACTGTACACAGCATACAAAGGGCAAAGCAAGCTGAGCGCTCAGAAAGGATGGAATTCACAACCCTTAGTTGAGAAATAGTCTGGGAAAGGTTTTTTAAGAAAGATTAATTATTACCATAATTCATCATAGTTAATAAGAAAAGTTACATTTCCTTATAAAGTGAGGATATTTTCTAGAAAATTTGCTTTTGCATGTATTCTAATACGAATCTAATCTGGTAATTTTCAAGGATAGAAACATTGAATGGATAATAAAAATTTGTAGGAAACAAAGGTAGACTTCCATCTTTACATTGGCTTCACACTTAAGTAAAACAAGATATTCCATATTTAGAAACTTATGCTAACTCTTAATATTTTTAGATACTACAAATTATGAAATAAGAAACCCAGAAAATGTCAAAATTACATTTTTAGAAACTAGACTCTCTAAAAAAGAAAATAGTGTGCAAGGCAAATATTTTTGACAGAATGTTTGTGTAACACAAATTTAAAAATAGAAAAGCGTAATCTTTCATGGATAACATATATCAAGGTATTGGAAATCATACATTTAAAATCATTTCACATCATAAACTACAGAGAACAGATTGGGTTCACAATCTTTGTATATCAAGAAAAATGAGATCCAAATTATCTATGTCACCTCTCATTGTAGCACATGAAATCTTCATCACAAAATGAATTGGCCGTATGTGGGGACATAGCACTGTGTCACTCTTAGCAATGTACAATCATTGACATCGACTCATAAGAAGGGAGTGTTAAATAACAAATGTAAGACTCATTATGCAGAGTTGTATATTGTTTTAAGCAAAAAGGGTGAGACTGTTTATTTTCCCCATAACACTCATTTTATCTACCAATGTCTGAATTTTGTTCATATAGTAAATACCTGATTTTCATTTTTGTCTCTAGAACAATGCGCTCAGATGTCTACAGGTGTGCTACTGGACTTGATCTTCCACACAGTATGTGCCCCAGGATTCACCCTCAAATGTATATAATAAGAGGACTAAAAGTCACAAAATAGTAAATATATATATACATATATATATGTATATATATATCACATAACGCAGACAAAAACAGACACACAAGATTGCAAATTTAAATCATTGATTTTTTTATCAATCCATACATTATATAGCTATGTTTATTCCAAGCATCAGATAGACAAATTACACACACACACATTATATTGACTGAATCATGCCAAGGATCCCGGCAGTCAAAAGATGCAGATGAAGCAGAAAGAGCTCTGAGAGGGCGAGTGCTGTCCTGAGCTCCTGCCTGGGATTTGACCCTCTGAGTCGCAGTAGATACGGTCTCTTTGTGAAGTTCATGATCACTCACATAGGGGGAGAATTTAAGAACTAAAATTGACATTCTATACCCCCTAGAGAGTTATATATTCTATATTACAAGACATGCTGATATTTTCTAGGGAATCAGGACCTACAGGTACTGGGCCCTATTTAACCACAGGGAATCTCCATTCAAAGCCGAGTTCTGAAAGTCACAGATAAGCTGTCTTTCTCCTACCAAATATTAATACATTGTTTATTTACCCAGGTGTCCGTCCCCCCACGCCCGCAGGGAATGAGTAGCTCCTAAACCAGCTGCTGTAACACATTTCTCCCAGTTGGTCTTCTTCCAACCATTTAACAATCAATCCATTCGTCAGCTCCCAGAGTGTTCAACAGAGAGATTAACAGATGTGGGATATATTGTCTTCTATAAAGGTGCTTACTATCTAATACAAATGTTTAGTCTAATGTTTTTATCTAACGCTTTATCTTTGTAAAAATGTGAACTGCCTACTCACCATTGCATCTCCACTAACCCACATTAATCACCTAAAAGTCAGTTAAAATTGATTTGCTCAAGCAATGAGTAAAAGCTTATTTAAATGTATAACAGCTTTAGGACCAAATTGAAGGTTAAGGAGACAAATAATAGATGGCATGTGAGAAATATCATAAAAAATATACAACAGGGACATATTTAGGAGCTACATGCTACATGGTGGTACAAACAAAATAAAATGATAAAATAATTCATTTTAGTCCTTACTGTAAAAGTGAAGTCTTATACGTTAGATCACCCTTGTAATAAATTAGTAAAACCTTGCTGTACAAAAATATTTTACACGATTGTTTTCCACTTTTATTTTATAGTTGGAAATTTGTAGTGCAATCTGATTTTCTATTTATTATCACTATTATGGATGACTCACACTTAACACATTTACAGAACAGGTCAATGATACTCATGTTCTCAGACATTTTTTCGTAAGTAATATTCTGAGAGTTGGAACCAAGGCTCAAACATTGTGAAATCTCCATTTTTCCCACTGTGCCACATGAACACATTAAAAATGTGGCCATGACATGCTGGCTAAAATGTTTGCTAAGTCTTCTTTGATTTTATATGTTTATTGTCAATACTGATAATTTATTACACAAATAGTATGGACAATAATAACTACTATAATTTTTAAAATTATAATAGCCTACTAATTTGTACTGGTTGTGTTTTTGTTTTAGAACAATAAGCATTTAGAAAAATAAGGATTTGTTTTAAAAATATTTAGCTTTTACGGTAGCAGCATACATTACAATTCTGAAGGACTTAAAAGAATTGACACAGAATATAAAACCTCCCTGTAACTAAAATTCCATTTCAAAATAAAAAATTCTATTATTGTGAAAATATTTTCCTTTATAAGGATCCACAAATTTTCAAAAAATACTTTATCAAAGTAAAATAGTGAAATATTGTATTTAAAATACATGTTTTTGCCAGGTGTGGTGGTTCATACCTGTAATCCTAGCACTTGGGAGACTGAGGCAGGTGGATTACCTAAGCCCGCAGGTTTGAGATCAGCCTGAGCCAGAGAGAAACCCCATCTCTAAAAATAGCTGGGCATTGTGTCAGGCAACTGTAGTCCCAGCTGCTTGGGGGACTGAGGCAAGAGAATCTCTTGAGCCCAAGAGTTCAAGGTTGCTGCGAGCTGTGACACCAGGAAACTCTATCAGAGGTGACAAAATGAGACTCTATCTTGAAATACATACATATATATATATATACACATACATACATATATATACATACTATACAAGACTCTATACTTGAAATACATATATATATATATACACTACAAATAAGTAGTAAAAATTAATTTATATATATGTAAATATATATGTATATATATAGTGTGTGTGTTTAATAAGTATATTTATGTATATATATTTAATAAGTATATATATGTATATATGTATGTATGTATATATAGTGTGTGTGTTTAATAAGTATATGAAAAAGTGATCAGCAATACTAATTATCAGAGAAATGCCCTTTAAAACCACACTAAGATATCACCTCACACCTATGTAGAATGGCTATTATCAAAGAGATAAAAGATAAGTATTGGCAAGAATGTGGAGAAAAGGGAATCCCTGTGCAATGTCGGTGTCAATGTCATTATGGAACAGTATGGAGGTTCCTCAAAAAATTCAAGACAGAACTGCAACATGACCCATCAATCTCACTTCTTGGTGTATATTCAAAGGAAACAAGTGTGTAGAAGAGATGCCTGCATTCCCTGGCTCATAGCTACGTTATATGTAATAGCCAAGATATGGAATCAACCTGAGTGCTCATCAGCAAATGAAGGGATGAAGAGAAAGCATTGCATATGTACAGTGAAATGCTATTCAGCCCTAAAGAAGAAGGAAAACCTGTCATTTGCAATAACATGGATGAACCTGGAAGACATCATATTAAGTGAAATACATCAGGCAAAAGAAGGCACGTCCTGAGGCCTAATCTCATACGTGAAACATAAAAAGGTTGATGCGGAAAGTAGAATTGTGGTTATCAGAGCTTTCAGAGTAGGGGTAGGAAAATGTGGTCAAAGGCACAAAGTTTCAGTGTGATTGAAGGAATGGTTCTGAATCTCTATTGTAGATCATGGTTAAAGATAGTTAAAATAATGTATACATGAAAATTCCTAAGACAGCAGTTCTTAAACGCTTTCACCATAAAAACTGGTAAGTATATGAGGTGATGGACATATTAACCAGATTGATTTAATCATTTCATGATGTATCAGTGTATCAAAGTATCACATTATATAACACAAATATATACATTTTTATTTGTCAGTAATACCTATACCTAAATAAATCTGGAAAAACAAATAAGTAGTAAAAACTAAAATGTAATCTTTGAAAGATAAACTGTGTGTTCATCTTACTCTACCCTGAAGAGATGACATTTAATGAAAGAAGCACAGAGTTTAAAAGTAACTTGTAATTTGAATACATTTACTTTTCTTAAACATACTATTATGAGCTTTTGATAGAGAAGCACAAATCGTAGTGTCGGTCAGAAAGTTCTATCAAAAGCCAGGGAGAGGATCTAGAAGAAGCCGTTAAGCAGAAACATTTCCCCTGAGCTCTCTGTGCCAACCACTGTGCTCGATGGGGGGTATAACGATGAACGAATTATAGTATCTGACCAAAGGGTTATCTGGTGTGTAAAGAAAACACTCAGGGATTAGACGGATGATGGTTCAGATGTTTGAGGTAAATTAGTTCCTAAGCGATCCACGCATATACATATTCAGGGTATGACAATTAAGCTCAAAAACAAATCCTAGAAAAAGTGCCACCCACCTCATCGAGTATCACTATGGTCACCTAGGAAGCACTCCCCTTGGGAAGATGTATACCAATGCCAGTGCACAGTCCAGTCTTTAAAAGATTTTGGAATGCTCTTTCTGGAATGATCATCAGAGCTGATATTGTATATCACACAAAAACATGCAACAGCAATAGTGAACTTCATTCAGCAAGATACTACCGCACATTAACACAAACACAGCTGTGAGTCACCGGTACACCAACATTATGAAATCTTGCGAAGGTACTTGTACAATGCAGCCATCATAAGCCCATGCTGGCAAGTTCATGAACTTAATTGTCAAGCCTCATACACCAAAAGCTATAATGGTCATTCCAGAAAAAGAGTTCCAAAATTGCTTCAAAGGGTAGACTAGACACTGGCACCAGTGCCCAGCTTCCTAGGGGGTCACTTTGAAGGTGACAGTAGTAATATTGAGCAATGAGGTATGTAGCACTTTTTCTAGGACACATTCACTAACTTTTTTGTTAGACCTCATATATATATATACACACATGCCTATCTACACACATGTAGAAATTACTAGAAACATTTTCTTATTCCATCTGGTTAGAAGGTTGCATTTCTAGAAAAGTAGTTTTTTAGTGATATGTATTCAGTATGCTCTGAACACCTTCAGAAATTTTGTAGTTCCTCATTGAACTTATTTAGGATAACACTGGTGTTTCCTTGCTCACCTACTCTGGCTAAATTAATTGCTCCTTTTTCAATTTCAATAACTTGTAGGTTGTACTATGTTGTTTTATTTTTCATAGCTTCATAATAGGTAACAGACTCTCTTTTTAAAACAAATTAAAAAGAGTGACAATGATGGAAAGTAAGTAACTAAAGCAGTCAACAAGGTCTTACCTTAATTAATTGCCTTTATTAATTTACTCTGGTTAAATGTCCTTTTTTTCATCTTTTCTTGTCCTAAAATTTATTGTTATCAGTTTCCTAGGGCTAAAGTAAATTCAGAAAAAATTGATTTGTGATGACCCATCTTGCAGAAGATTGATGCCTAAATTAGATCATCCAACTAATTAATTTCTGGTCTGAAGGTAAATGTCCCTATCTATAATAGAAAATACTCAGGATAATTTGTATTCGTTGTTTTCTGAGCACAAAATCAGTCAGGACGGTGACTCTCTGCTTCTAAGTTTTAATAGTATAATGATACGAGGGATATATTGATTAGCATCCTGGCTGCAAGTAATTGGTTTCTTCTGTGAATTTTCAAGGCAAACATTTTTGTACTTTATATATTAGCAAATTCACATTTGCACTTCATAACCTCTGTCTTCTTTCCTCCATCTGATTTGAAGAATCTTAGTTTTAGGTTCATTTGCATAATTTCATCCTTTGGAGTTTTGCATATCACCTTTGTATGTTGCATATAGAATTAATTTAAACATCTTAGGTGCATGTTTAATAGTTTTCCCCAAGCATGTACTTATGTAACCCAAATGCCTACAGTGACAAAAATATCCCCATCATCCTATGAAGTTCTTTCATGTTCTTTCCAATGAATTTCTACACTACGATTAACAGTATTATAATTTTTGTTTAGCATAACCTGATTTTTCATGTTCTAGAAATTCAGAAATCATGTAGTGTATATTCTTCTTGGAATGCTTATTTCACTCAGCTTAATATTTTCCTGATCCATCTTTGTTGATGGACATAGATTACTTCATTCTTCTATCTGCAGAGTATTATTCTGCTGTACATAGATGACTGCGTATGGACCTGTTCTGCTAGGAAACGCTCGGACAGCCTCAGAGCCTCCAGTTTGTCACTCTAATCAATGAAGCTGCGATGGACGCTTCTATGCTGTGCTTCTCATGAGCATATCTTTTCATTTTGAGGGAATAAACCTCAGGAGTAAGAGTGCTATGCTATAGGGTAAGTATTTAAATTCATAAGACACTTTTTTGTTTGTTAGTTTTTATTGTTATTTTATTTATTTGTTTGTTTTTTGAGACAGAGTCTCTCTCTGGCTAGAGTGTCATGGGATCAACCTAGTTCACAGCAACCTCAAACTCCTGGGCTCAACTGATCCTTCTTCTTTAGCCTCTCAAGTAGCTTGAACTACAGACACCTGTCACAACACCCGGCTAATTTTTCCATTTTCAGTAGAGACAGGATCTTGATCTTGCTTAGACTGGTCTTGAATTCCTGAGCTCAATTGATCCTCCTGCCTCAGCCTCTCAGAGTTCTAGGACATAGGCGTGAACTCCCGCCACATATGAGCAAAAGTCATAAGACATTGTGAGGAAACTACTGGCTTCAGCTTTAACAAAAAAAAGTTGTCAGACTTTTTCCAGAATAATTTTTACAATCTCACCAGCAATGTTGCTATAAATCATCAAAATTTGGTGATTAATTCTTTATAATTTAGACATTGTGGTCAATGTTTCCATGTTTCTCACTGTGGTTTTAATTTACATTTCCCAATGATTGTTTATATTCCGTATTTTTTAATGAACTTATTAGCCACTAATACATCTTGTTTTTCAGTGTCTTGTGTTTTCCATTTAATTGGGTTGTTTGTTTCATTTCTTGTTGAGCTGTAAGAGGTCTTTATGTGCCATGGACATTGCACTTTTGTTTGATGTATGTTTTGAAAACTATTTTCTTCCAGTATGTGCCTGGCCTCTTGATATTCTTAGCATTGGTTTAATGAGTAAAAGTTTAATATCTTAAGTCTAATTTATTGTTTTTTATTATTACTGCTTTCTGTGAATTATGAAACCTTTATCTCCAACTCATGAGTATATTATCTAATAGTTTCCTTCTAAAGAGCTTTATTAGTGCATTATCTGCGTCATACAAGAATTTGATTCTATTTTCTGCCCCACTTCCTGTCTCTTTGCATATCTAGTGACTATATTGAACTTAGTTTTTAGACTTGGTTTAGATTCACAGTGAAATTGATGACAAGGTAGAAAGAGTTCCCACATGCCCCCTGCCCTACACCTGCATAGCTTTCCCTGTGTCAACATTGCCCACCAGAGTAGAAATTGGTAACGACTTATGAACCTACGATGATAGCTCAATTATCATTCCAAGTCCATAGCTTACTTTAGGGATCACTCTTAGCATACATTCTATGGGTTTGGGCTACTATATAATGACATGTATCTTCATTAATCATACTATACACGGAATTGTTTCATTGCCCTAAAAATCCTTTCTACTCCACAAATTCATTCCTTCCTTCTCCTTAAATTCTGGCAGCCACTGATCTTTTACTGTCTCCATAATTTTGTAGTTCCCAGAATGTAAGATAACTGGAATCATACAGTCCTTAGCCTTTTCAGGTTGCCTTTTTGTTTTTCACTTAGTAATATTGTATTTAAGATGCTTCTATAGCTTTTCATGGCTTAATAGTTGTTTTCTTTTTAACATTGAATAATAGTCTATCCTCTGGATGTGGCACTGTTTATTTGTTTAGTCACCTACCACAGGATACCTTGGTTGCTTTCAAGTCCTGACAGTAATGAATAAAGCAGCTAAGTAAACATCCACGTGCAAGTTTTTTTGTGGATATACATTTTCAACATCTCTAAGTAAATTCTAATAATTTCTGGACCATGCAATACAAGTCTATTAAGTTTTTAAGAAACTCCCAAGTGGGCATTTTTGGAATTCCTGACAGAATGAAGGAGAGCACCTGTTGTGCCACATCCTCGCCGAGTTCGGTGTCTGTGTCTTGAGTTGGGACATTCTAATTGGTGTGTAATAGTATCTCATCATTATTTTAATTGGCATGTCTCTGATGGTATAAGGCTTGGAGATCTTTTCATATGCTGGTCTTCCATCTGTATATCTTCTTTGGTAAAATATCTGCTAAGCTTTGGCCAACTTTTAAGTCTGGATTTCTTTTTTCATTAAGTTTTAGAATTCTTTGCATATTTTGCATAATGGTTACTTACCAAAAGCATATTTATCAATATTGTCTTCTAATCTGTTGCTTGTCTTTTTTATTTTGTTGACAGTATCTTTCACAGAGCAATTTTTTTTTTATTTTAATGGAACCCAACTATCTAATAATTTTTAACTTTATGCTTGGCATTACTTATGAAAGACAAGGGATTCTTTAGAAGTTTCCATCAGAAAGGGTTCCCTCTTTTCTGTGTCAGAATGTATAATGAGGTTTCTATCACCTGAATTCATTCAGGGATTGAACTGAGTTAAGGCTTAATTGCATTTTAATTCCACCTCTGATTTATTTCTGCTCCATGGCTCTGTCCTTTCTGGGTTAGTGATTGAGAGCCTGACAGGTCCCTAAATTCTCCGCTCTGAAATACTGTTGTACAGAGGGTTAGAGCTAAGCTCTTTATCTTCTTGGTCCATACAACTGCAAATTGTGAGTCATATCCTGAGGCCCACTGTGTTTTTGTTTGTAATAGGCTCTTTCTAGCAAGGATTTATATCTAAGCACCTTAGGCACAGAAAACTTTACCTTTTAGCTTTTGTCCTCACTTCTGCCCACAGGCAGAGTACACAGGTTACAGATCTGCTAATTCTCTGAGGATTTCTCCTTTCCTCAGTCCATTCTCTCATTGTTTGGGCCAAGCACTATCTTCTGCCCATTGCCAACTTTGTAGGAAAATAGATGGCTTTTGCATAATTTTACTCATTAGAAGGATTCTTTTCTTACTGAAATTTTAGTTTTTTGTTGCTTCTGAAGCTCTGCAATTCATTTGAAGTATAATATTTGGCAATTTTCCATGGTATATATTCAGCTGCCATAACCTACTGGTGTTTAATCAAATGTAGAAGTGAATTACATTAATATAGTTCATTTTCTTATTATTTTTTTCTGGTACACTTGGTAATTTTATTGGATGTTAATGATATAATAGTAAAAGAAAAGAAAAAGAAAAAAGTTGAGGCCATCAATATTATCTTCCATAAGAGAGTCGCTTTTACATCTGCAAATAGAACAAGTGCAAACTTGCCCTACTTCAGTGTGGGTTGAGTGATTTGAAACTTGAGTTCTCTTTGAGACCAGATCTTTTCCCAGTTTATACTTACTCTAAGGGAATAACTTTTAGGGATTTGAATGAGAACTTGATTTTTTTCTTTTTAGCTGCTTCTGAGTTCTGATTTTTTTTTTTTAATATTGCTGCTATAAATCCTTCCAAGCTTCTAAGTCTTTAGTCACCAAAATTTACTATTGAGTTTCTTAGCCTGTCAGTTAGAAATTAGCCAATGCCTCCGGGGCTAAAACAACAATGACTATTTGGCTTCTTTCTTTGAATTTGTCTTTTCCTGGTAACTTTGTCCTTCAAATCCCTCTGGCCTCCTAGCTCTTGAACACCTTCCTTCATTTCTTTAAAATTACATTTTGTCGTTTTTTTTTTTTAACTGTCCTCAATTGAATAAATTAGCAAATCTGTTGTAGCCAAAGATGAAAGCACACCCTTTTTTTCCTATATAAGCACTTTTTTCAAGCCAATACCTGCACCTCAGTTGAATGTGTTAAGATACTGAGTGAAGCTAACTGGGCCTCTTATATGTGTTTATAATACACTTCCATGTTGGAAAAGCTAACTGGCAACATACACGATCTGATTAGTAACCAACTTTCTTCCTTTATATTCCATTACTCTTTGCACATCTTATCAAGCCCCAGGCATGACCACATGATAAATTTTATCACTTGGAATTATACTACTTTTAAAATCTTAAAATCCAATTGCTAGACTTTTGCCTTATAAATGCAATTTGCTCACATCCTCAATCCTGCCTAAGAATTTCAAAGGGTTTCTTGATTCTCTGATTTCCTTACAAGCATCTAACCTTTTTTTCCAGGTTTAGCTTTTGTAATCATAAATCTGTACAACATGGTATTAATTTTAAGAAAAATGACTCCATAATAATTATAATGTCCTAACATGAAAAAATTCCACTAATTTCTCTCTCTGTCAAGAATGTAGAATATTTAATAAGAAAACCACACCATCATGCTGCTTGTTTTTACATATTTGCCATGTTTAACATTTCTAGTTCCACAAAGGTTGTGATTATATTTTTCAAAATTTTATTATTAATGTATAATAGTTTTACAGGTGGTGTATGTGATGATATCTTGATATATGGGAAAAATGTATAATGATAAAATCAGAGTAAATGAAATTTCTTTCACCTTAAATATTTTTCTTTTCTTTGTGCAGGAGAACATTCCAGTTCTTCTATTCTGCCTTTTTGACATATACAATAGATTACTATTAACTAATATCTCCCAACTGTGTTCTCAAACACTGAAACTATTCCTTCCATCTAACTATTTTTGTACCAAATAGCAAATGCTCAACATAGCTGATCACCAGGGAAATTCAATTCAAAACTATCACTAAGAAGCCCAAGTGCCCATTGACCTGTGAATGGATTAACACATTGTGGTATACCATGGAATACTATGCAGCCTTTAAAAAAGATGGATCTTTTACCTCTTTTATGTTTAACATGGAGGGACCTGGAACATATTCTCCTGAGTAAAGTATCTCAAGAACGCAGGAAAAAGTATCCAATGTACTCAGTACTTCCATGGAACCTACTTATATTTACTCACAGTTTGTTATGAAAGGTAGAACACAACTATAGCCCATGATGAAGGAGAGAAATGGATTGGGAAGGGTGGGGAGGGAGGTTTGATAGAGGGACGGTAAAAGGTGGGACCACAGGTATGGAGCATTTTGCAAGGGTACAAGTCAAATCTGTCAAGTGTAGAACATAAATGTCTTAACACAATAATCTAGTAAATGAGGTGAAAACTATATTAATTAGTTTGATGTAAGCACTCCACATTGTATAGAAAAATCAACACATTGTACCCCACATATGAATACATGTATTCATGATCTATGTGTATTTGACTTCATAAAAAAAAAAAACTATCATGAGATATCCTCTAATCCCAGTTAAAATGGTTATTATCAAAAAGACAACAAATAGTCCATTCTGGCAAGAATGCAGGGAAAGAGAGTGCTTGTAATGATCGATGGGGATGTAAAGTAGTATAGCCACTATGGAACAGTGTGACAGTTACTCAAAAAAATAAAAACAGAACTACCATATGATCCAGCAATCCTACCATGAGATATGCACCCAAAAGATCAGAATACCAAAAGACATCTGCATCCCTGTTTGCTGCAGTACTACCCATGATAGCCAAGACAGGAATCAGCCTAAGTGTCCATCCACGAATGAATGGATAAGGAAAATGTGGTGTACACAAAATTTAATATTACTCAGATATATAAAATATGAAATCCTGTCGTTCACAGCAACATGGAGGTGTGAAGAGTAATATAACATGTATTTATGGATCAATCTTGCTTGGGCACTATAGAAAATGTGATGTGAATAATAATGGAAAGCATTTTAGTTGTCTTTATTGTAAAGAAAAACAATTGATTATTTTGATGCATATAGAAAGTGTCCTCATTACAAACAGAAATTTGAAAATTTGGGATAAGATTCTCTTTATACAGTTTATTATTGGTATGCATCAGGAACATTTAATCTCATAGTATCTCACTTTTTATTGTCTGTAAAATTGATAAAAGTAGTATCAGTGATTATGAAAATTAAATTTGATAATATGTAGTATGTATAGTATAATACTTGTCATGTATCAGATAAATCAGGAAACATTAGTGAGAGAAGATCCAAAAAGTATTAAATGCATGATTATTGTTAACAAGTAGCACTTAACCTTGAAAATAAGAATTACTTAAGGACATTTTGAAGGAGAAAATTTATGTGTCCAGAGTCAATGACTTCTCCTTAGATATTATTTTTTAGAACAACCTATGGTATAAAACAAGAGTGGGTTGTAGGAAGACCAGGAGAACAATTCTCTAAACTTGGACTTCTCTTCTGTTGTGTGATTACTTGAATATTTCTGGGTTTGGGGTCTTTGTATTCACTATATTGTATTGTTTCCTTTATTAATTAAACAAACAAGTTTTGAGAATATAAAAAAGAAGAGAGCTGTATGTAAATATTTTTATAAAAAACAAAATATTTCCCTTTTATTTTGTTCAACTTAGCCAAAGGAAATGAAACAAAAGAAAAATTACGGAAATAATTGATAACATGACCTGACAAAAAAAAGTGGTGAAGTCATCTCATTTTGGCATAGTATTAATACTTCTATTATTTTAAGATGTATTTGCTCCTAAAAAAAGGTATATTTATAGTTTCCCTTTATCCACGAAGGATACATTCTGAGACTTCAGTTTTAGTGAATGCCTAAAACTGAAGACAGTACCAAATTCCATATAGAGAATTATTTTTTTCCATACATAAATCCTTATGATGAAGTTCAATTTATAAATTAGGTATACTGTGAGATTTACAACAACTAATAATAAAATAGAACCTCATAACAATATACTGTAATTAAAGCTACGCAGATGTGACTGGTCTCTCTGTCTCCCAAACTATATCTTATTATTCAGTACTCATCCACGGGTATTTTCAATCTGTCATTCACCCCAGATGACTGAAATCATGGAGAGCAAATCTGTAAATAAGGAAGGACTATTGTACCATGAAATGGAGTGCCAACATTGACCTTGTACACATGATGTGCTCACAAACTTTAACACTGCTTTCTGGAGGGGTAGGAGGTGGGAGGAGGTTTATAGCACTAGCCAGATTCTGTGGTGCAAATTCTTCCACCATAGCCAATTTCAAGCTACCAGTGGGATGTCAAATAGCATGTAAGAGTTTGACCCAGGAATGGATTAATAAATTGTGGTATATGTACACCATGGAATATTATGCAGCCTTAAAGAAAGATGGACACTTTACCTCTTTCATATTTACATGGATGGAGCTGGAGCATATTCTTCTTAGTGAAGTATCTCAAGAATGGAAGAAAAAGTATCCAATGTACTCAGCCCTACTATGAAACTAATTTATAGCTTTCATATTAAAGCTATAACCCAATTATAGCACAAGAATATGGGGAAAGGGGCAAGGGAAGGTAGGGGAGGGAGGAGAATGGGTGGAGGGAGAGTAATTAGTGGGACCACACCTACGGTGCATGTTAAAAGAGTACAGATGAAACTTACTAAATGCAGAATATAAAGGTCTTAACACAATAATTAAGAAAATGACATGAAGGCTATGTCAAGCAGTTTGATGGAAATATTTAAGATTATATATGAAACCAGCACATTGTACCCCAAGATTGCATTAATCCACACAGCTATGATTTAATAATAAAAAAAAAGTTATGGCAATGTAAAAAATGGGTCTCATGAAGTAGCAACAGCTGGTTCCAGCATACCTTTGCTATATGTATTATGCTGAAATATCTAACAGTCTATACTAATATGGTTTCAACTCTTCTCTCTTTCAGTGCTTTTGACAACTACCTTAAAACTCAATGTGTGGTGTATAGTTTAATAATTATTTGACATGTATATTTCCCCCAAATCACCTCTATGTTATAAAAGAAAAATTCCCTTATGGAAAAAAAAATTGAGGCCTTCCTGTTCTGAATATATCATCAAAAGTCAGCTCTAGTTAAGTTACAGGGTTTGTATGTTTTCCCTAAAATTAATAATTTAGTTAAATCTGGTCAGAGACATAATCATTTGGCATAATCTTTTGCAAAACTAACATAAAACAACAACAAAAATATCCTCCAACATTTTTCCTTAACTTTATTATCTCACAACTTAGAACAGGATAAAGTTAAGTGGAGGATGATACACTTAATTAAAAAAAAAAAAAAAACCTTCTTATATAGGAAGAGTTTTTAGCACATCACACCAAAATACAGATGAATTTGAAGCATAACATGTTCAGGAACACCTATCTAGTCCAGTTTCTCTGTTGTTTGAAGAGGCTTCCAGGAACATACCATGAATAGCTTTTACTTTTTGCGATAATATTTGTTTTGATATTGCAACTTCCTAATTTGAATGTACAAAGCTGCTGAAACAGGAGGCAGATCTCAAAGGGCTAGCTTGAGGGTGCCTGAGAATTGATAACAGAAGGAGTTCAATTGTGCGCTTGAATTTCGTATGTTGGCACAAAAATACAGTTTGTTTCTCTGGCCCTTTACTAGCTTGTAGTTTTAATGTTTAATATTACTTTTTTTTTTTAAGTGGCACATTGGGCAAACCATGAAGCAGACCTTCTGTTCTCTGATAATGTAAACCTCTTTCTAAGAGACTGAAGTTTCCCAAGTAACTGAGAAGACTGACCAAGAAACCAGGCAACTGTGTGACCTTCGGCAGACTGTCTTGCCTCACATGTCTCTCAAGCGTCAACATTGACTTTCTAGTCTAAACGCTGCTTCCTAAAGGAGGGTCTTAATGTTTTTAATTAATTTTATAACCTGTTAACGTTACATGACTGAATAGGGCAATTTTATTCTAAAATTATTTCCTGATCAATCAGAAACAAGCACGTACCATAAAAACGGAGCTATTTCAATGTATAAGCATTGTAAATCTCACACTTCAAAATCAGTTGAATAATAAATATTGGTATGGGTGTTCGTTAGCTCAAATTTTATCTGACTTTGAATTCTTACTAGGCTTTTCTGACAGAAACTTCTGAAAATTGATTTAGTCTCATTTGCTGAAAATTGGAGCAGATTTATCAACTGCTATAACGAGTGTCCCTGAACTTCACACTGATCTAACCAGAGCAGATTCCTTGAAGTCTGGTGATAATATAGTTTTTTTTTTTGTCTCACACAACATAAGAAAATCTTTATCAGAACTTAGTACTTCAATAACTAGAGTGCACCTACCCTGTGCTTACTATAGAATTATGTCCTACAATTTCTTCTCTTTCTTTTAGTTCAAGACTTGAAGTGGCAGGGTATTCACCTTCTACAACCCCACTTCCCCATTTTTTCTCCTCTTTACCTTCCATCTCATAGTCTTCAGGTACCCTTCCTCCTTGTTCCTACCTTTGTACAATTTCTGTCATTAGCCTTAGCTTTGAAAACCATATACTAGAAAAGGGAATAGCTTGCAAGTGTCAACTAAAAACACAAATCAGGCTTTGGAAGAATTAAAGTTACTTTTATTGAGAAGTCTCATTGAGGACTGCAACCTGGGACAGTCTCTCCAAGAGTGTCTATTAGTTGGCTCCAAACCAGTGTTTCTGCTCACAGTTGATACAGAGGGTGGCAGAGGTCCTACACCTACTCTGAAGTTACAGTAGAGTCAAATCTCATCAAAGCTTGGGTAAGAGAGTGAATCTGGTTATAGATTACAGAAGCATAATCATTGATACTCTCAGACATTATTTTATGTACAGAAGATGGCACTGCTCTGATTCCCTGATGAGTGCAGTTCTGATGAGGAATAGAATCAGTGAACGTGACTTCTCCACAGCAAGGGATGTCTACAGACGGGCTGAGGCACGTGCTTGCTACTTCATGTCATACAAGAAATTTCCACTTTTGACTTCTAACAAAATTAATCCTAAGGCAAAACAGTAAGAAAGTACCCAAAGGGTAAAAAAGAGCCTGGATACGTTTGTAGGAGATGCACAGCAATACAGCGGTGTGTGGGTGAGTAGATGGGTGTACCGTGATCAAAACAGCACTGGTGGGTCCTCAAAACATCCTACCATAGTCTCATTTTCATTCATTCCCCACTGTAGTTTAGGACATGAGCTGTGGAGGAAGCAGATATTAAAGTAATTTCAATGAAGTCTAATGGGTGGGATGAAAAGTCGAGTTGAGTGATTGGGGGGACACTTCATAAATCTGTTTCTCAGAGTAAATGGTTTTCATATGATAAAACTTAAAACATGAAATTAGCTAAGCACAAAAATAGAAAAGCACTACACAGTGCCCGCAGTGGCAGCCTCAGATTGGTAGTGTTCAAAGTATCAAGAGTCTCAGGAATCTTTTACACTTTAAAAATGATTGAGAATCACAAAAGTGTCCTCAAACTTGTCCCTGGGAGTTATATCTGTTGATATTTACATATTTTGCACTAGAACTAAGAAATCTTTCACATAATTACATAATGTGTTTAAAAATGATGATAAAAATCTAATCCAGGAATGGATTAACAAGCTGTGGTATATGTATACCATGGGATATTATTCAGACATTAAAAAAAGAGAGATTTTACAACTTTTGTATTAACATGGATGGAAGTGGAACATATAGTTCTTAGTAAAGCATCACAAGAATGGAGAAGCATGAAGCAAGTACTCAATTCTGATTTGGGGACAATTAATGACCTAGTACTCGGTGGGGGTTGGGGGAAGGGGAGAGCAGGAGAAGGGAAGGAGGGAGGGAGGTGGGGAGTCACGATATGTGACACTCATTTTAGGTATGGGACACAATTATAAGAGGGACTTCGCCTAACAAATGCATTCAATGTAACCTGGTACTTTGTACCCTCAATGAGTTCCCAACAATTGAAAAACTGATAGTAAAAATCTCATTACACATTAACATATTTCTGTGAAAAAGTAAGTATGTTTCACACACAAAAAATAAATTTAAGAAATAAACAGTGATAAGAGTGGCATTCTATTACAAGTTTCCAATCTAATGTCTGGCTTCAAAGAAGGCAGCTGGATTCTCAAATATGTTTTGACGTTTAATCTTTTGGAATATTATAGATTACGTGGTTTTCCAAGGATACTTGTGAGAAAGTGAGAGAAAAAGAGCAAATAAAACCTTAATGTTGTGGAAAATTCTTTACCCTCAAAACCCTGGGAAAATAGTTCAGGAAAACTTTGGGACCTCAGTGATATGATCTGAAATACCCTAACTTGGGCAGCAGAAAAACCCAAAAGGTAGTTACGTTGCTTTGGGTGCTCTGGGAGTTGTGAGAAATTAGACTTGTACCTGACGCTTCCCTTTATTCATTATGAAAAGAAGCCGTCTCCCAGAGAAACACACCTCTCTCCACGAAGCTTTGACTGTCAAGTCTTCTTCCTTGAAATAAATCCACGTCTATTACAAGTAGAAGGACTTAAATGCTGCCACACTTACTCAACAGTGTTATATCACCGACACCATTCATTTCTTAGAGTTGGACTGGATTGCCAATCTCAACAGCAAGTCATCACAGAGCACTCAGTCAGTACTGTTACCTAAACTGTGACAGAAAATTTAAGGAGAGTTTAGTAGGAACACTTAAAGAAAAGTGTGAGGATTTGATGGGATGATTAAATGACTTCCACTGAGATTTGAATAGGTGGTTTTACTAAAAATAATTATTCACAGTGAAATTGTAAAAGATGTTATAGTACTTATCTTTAAAAAGTGTGGAATGAATACAAAAGGTGTCAGCCTGAGATATCCAGTATGGAATTTAAAGCAGATGCTATAAATAATTCTGGCGAAACATCAGACCTATTGAAAAATAACCCAGGCCACCAAGATCAGTGGCCTAGTAGTTAGGAAAAGGGTATTATTTTTTGTAGATGTGTTTATTCCAGTAATTTTATTCAAATTGGAGAAATGAATTAAATTAATCCTAAAGCGATAAACGTGTTTCAAGCTATTATAGTCTCTTAGGTAGAAGCTATCAAGATTTCAAGCTATCATAGGTTAAGTAGAAGTGAGAGTTCAGAAATAATCAGAAGCAACTGATAAATAATTCCTCATCCAATCATTTCTGATAATAATAGTCTCAAAGCAACTTCTTTGAGAGATTGTCATTCATGTCTTCATTCAGCACATGCTGATTTCTCATTTTCTTAGTTATTCTTTTAAGTGAGAGCTACAAATCTCTGTACCATATCCTCAGGACCAAGTAAAGACATGTAACAGGTAATTAAAAAATACTTTTAATGACTATGGAATAAATAAAATACAACATAATTTATATTCTAGAATAGTTCATGATCTGCGGAGGAAATCAATTACGTATACATTTGTATAAATGGCATAAATAGATTGCATAGAATAAGTTATTCTGCACTGGAGGAAAGTAGTACGGAAAGATTTCAAAGACAAAGTAATAAATGAAAAATAATACCTTCAATGAGACTTGATGGATATTAATTCTCCACTAGGACAAGAAGATGTTCTGTCAAAGTAAACAGAATGAACGTCATAAAAATATATGACATATTTAGGAAATGATGACATTTTTGGTGGTACTTGTTTGCGTGATATAGAAATATTGGTGAATCTGGAAATGTTGACAAAACTAGTTGTAATCTGTATAAAGTATATCAAAAGTTTGAATCGAGTGAGTTAGGTAGTGGGAATCCACTAAAGCTTTTAAGCCAGAAAGTGACCAGGACTCTATGTATTTGCTAGAGAGATGACTCAGATAAGTAAGGAGAATGAATTGGAATTGAGATAAAGGTAGTGGCAGTGGCCATTTATTGGTTTATTTTGGTTCTAATACCTGAAACCACTTTGAGTGAATTTTAAAGGAAAGTCACTCTCCCCATATTCTGGCATCAAGTGGAAGAGTACATGTCCTAGATTTAAATAATCAGAGGTTCCTACTGGAAAAAGTAGGAGCTAAATGTCCACAGTAGGTCATTCAGTGACATCAGTGTTGACTGGTGGCCGTGGCCTCTGACAGCAATGGCTGCAGATGCAGTTCTGGCACCTTAGAATGCGTCTGGGGGATGAAATTCTTATGGTTTCTATGGTTGAGCTTTCTTGGTTCTTGGTTTGCTAAGTCTCTTTCCCTAGTCTTTCCATTAATTCTGTGAAGTCTCTTACATTTTTAAAATTTATTTATTTATTTGCTTATTTGTTCATTTTATTTACTCAAAGTAGTTTTGAAATGTTTGGAACCAAGAATACTTCCTCACTCTTAAAAGGTAGGCAAAGCAATGAAATGATCAATCTGAATCCTTCAGAACCTGTTAGATCACTCGTTACTGTCACAGCCTTCTAGATGAACTCTGTTCCGCTGACCTTCTTAAGCACTTCCATCTCACTGCCTCTAGGAATAATGTCCTAAATCCCAGATGCTCAAAATATCAGACCATCAACAATGGCATCCTTGGGAGCATGTTAGAAATTCACAATCTCAGATGACCCACAGCCTCAGAAATGTGCTTACTCAGGGAGATTGAGATCCGAGATCTTCCAAAATAGGTCAACGCCTATACAGAGACTGTCAGTATGAAGTCTTGCCGGAAAAAGTGAAATATTTAATCTTAAGTAACTTAAAGGGTTTTTCAGATTGAGCATCTAAATACCAGAAAAGAGTGAAGTTTTAACTTATAAAAGTATAACGAAATCTGAGTAATTTCAGTTGGAATGGTAACAACGTAAAATCCATCAACATGTTTACCCAACTTCTCAATTGCTAAGGATGCTTTGATCAGACAGAATACCAACTTCGAATGTTTTAAGAAGTAAAGTCAATTTTTATAGGGTAAAATTCAGCTTCGGACTTATCCTTGCAATAATTTTCAGGGACATATTTTATACAGCCCTGCAATGTTCATACACCATTCCATGTTGTTCCACAACTAGAGTTGGGGAAGTAAAGACCTTACCTTAATTTTTTAATTTTTTTTTAATATTTTAGTCCAGAATTTTCAGAAAGCTAGAAGGTACCTAATCAGGATCTGTTAAATTAAATTTATACATTATCTTTTATTTATTGCTTTTGTGATAACTTTTGATATCAATGCAAAAAAAGATTTGACAGGATAATAGTTCTGATCCTCAGTACATAAAATTTTCACAATGGTGCATCCACTATCATTAAATAAGGGCAATATAGGCACATCAATTTGTCATTACTGTTTCTGAATTTAGGTTTTCATAGAGTTAATTAGTCCTTCATTCAGATAAAGACTGAAGCTAAGATGTGAATGTCCTCTCCAAAACTCATGTTCAAACTTAATCCCCAATGTGGCAGTATTTATGATGTGACTGGATCATGAGAACTCCATTTTTGTGAGCAAATGAATTAATCCATCCATTAATGGGTTAATGGATTAATAGGTTGTCAAGGGAGGCCAGAGGGGGGTTTCTAAGAAGAGGAAGAGGGAGATGAGATTGCACATGAATGTTCTCCAGCTGCCTTGCCTGTGACACCCTCACTTCAGGCCCTTACGGAGTTCCCACCCAACAAGAAACCTCTCACAAGATACGTTCCTCTGACCTTAGCCTTGTCCTGTCCACCTCCATCATTGTAAACAATATATTACTCCTTTTCTTTAAAAATTACCCTGTTTCAGGTATTCTGTTATCAGCTAGAGAAAATGGACTAAGACATCCAAAGAGATTCAAATGGGAAGTAGTTTCTAGTTTCCTTTTAAGAGACTTGTAATCAAATGGACAGAGTCACTATAGTATCTAATTATGTAGTAATGTCTTTATTTGCAAAGATTGGAAGGCTGTTAGTACTTGCACTGTAATAGTGATGAATCACGCTGAATACTTATTTCATAAAGAAAGGGTTACATACATATTAATAGGTTTATGTGTTATGAGGAAAGCATATTATATCTTATTATACACATAGAAACAAGATTTGGCTATCACGATAATCAAATGTTCAGGAACATGGCACTCCAAATGGAGTTTTTACTATATTAATGTTTTTGTTTGCATTTATTAAAAAAAAAAAACAGCACTTTACAATGTGGTTCACCTCATTTCCATTGTAATAAATCTCTTTGCCAATAATAAGAAATTATGTACAGTTTGGCTTCCATTTATGAATAAAGATTCGATTTAGACACATAATAGATTAAGGCTCGGAGATCATGAAGCCTGAGTATAAGCATCTCAAAAATCCCTTAAACCTGAAGGGTGTGAAAGACACTATGTATGTTGAGACTTTATCATGGATCTTGCATTGTTGATAGCAAGAGTAAAGTTTGCTTGGAAAGCTGGGAATTTATTTCATGGTCAAATACATGTCATGCAAAATACTTTAAGAACAATGTGCTACTTGGCCTTTCTGGCAATCTGTATATAAGTGAGTGCTGTCTGTGGGTAACGTATCAGCACATTTGGTAGACTGACTTTTCTTGCATAAAGATATTTAATTTCAGGATGCAGATGACACCTGTCTTGTTCAATTTGCAGTGGGAATACAAAATTGCTTTATTGGCAAACACATTTGGACAAGAAGACGTTTGCCCTGCAAAGTTTCTCTCACATCTTAATAGATTATTATGCTTTAAATCCATATCGACATCGCTAATGTTGAAAACGCACGGTATTAAATAACTTATGAGTTGCTTGCATAAGTGAAATCATTACCTTTTTTCTCACTAAGCAAATCTATAATTACAAATGACTTGTGTATGTTTTGTTTCTTAAAACATTCAGTCATGAGGATCTATGCAAAAAAGAGAACTGCATTGGCTCTCGATTCTACAAATGTTGCCAGATCAATTGTGGCATAGCTGATGTCACACGGGCCTTGCCCTCTCACAGACCTTTTCATGTTAACTATTTGTGTTGTTTGCTAATTTTAGCATATAACATAATCTCTCTGAAGCTGTGATTATTCATTAGATACAATGGAAATAACATGACTTATTTTGTAATATTGTTCTGATGATCATGTATATAAAATTTTCTGTTTTGAATATTGATTTAAAAATAAGCTTGCAAGAGACTAACTTTATATCCAACACTGTAATATAGTTTTTATTAGGACTCATGCATATGTTTTGAAATTCTATTTATTTTAAGTAAACCTTAGAAAATAAATAAGTAAATTAGGCATATTTGTTTAATTCATGATTTCTCCCACTATGGCATTTTAAATCATTGAATGATAGAGTTACCCATGTTTTATTGCAGTTTATTTTTATACCTACATCTTTCTGTAGATTATAGGCATTAGGACTAATTTCATTGTACCATCAATTCACAGAACAAAATACTTATTCAAAAATAAAATATGATTGCCTTTAAAGATAAATCCTTTTTTACTTTCATTATAAAGAATTGGCTAAACACTTCAAATATAAGAAAGGAAAATATAACAAAAACTGAAGAAAAAATGGAATGTTCATTGACAATTCAAGTGCTCTCGTAGAAAATGAAATGCATTCCTTAAAGGAGCTACAAACACTAGCATGTAAGAGGAAATTATTACTTCAATCAGAATTTGTACAAGTTCAATGTGGGAAAAGAAAAAAAAAATACGTTTTTGCTCTATTACATACAAACTTTATCAAAGATATATTCTGAGTAAGAAACTGTATTTTCAAAAATACCTTATAGATTTGTATGTTAGAAATACTGGTAGAACACAAAAATTTACAATAGTGTAGCATGGGATTCTGTGGGTTAAGAATGCTTGTTGTACACAAAAGGTCCTTAAGTAGTTGATATATTCCACATTCAGCAGCACTGCATTGAAAGATGTTAGGGAGGAACCACAGAACCCAGGTGGCCGCGGCAGAACCACCTTTCACTTGGCATTCAGGCCTCCACCACTGGAACTCTGATATGGTCCCAGCACCAGGAATGCTAGAGCTTTGAATGTCGTTAGTTTCCTATATTCCACCTCACTATTAGATGGAATTAAACAAAATAGTCCCTGAATTCTGCAAACTTCTAACAAGGTCCACAGAATTCCCTCCCCAAAACAACCTCAAACAATCACCTCTAAAACCATTTGTAATAACAATGTCAAATACATTGATCACTGTGTCAATTCCTTCAAAATACTCTTATTACCAACTTATTCTATATAACCTGTGGTACCTATTCACATATTTTCCAAAGTTGTGGACCCCCATTTTTGCAGGGTTTGAACTACTAATATCTGTCCAACACACTTTCTGGAAATCTTGATTAATTAACAGTAAATATTCAGCCTTCCAACTCAATCAATGTCTTCTACTATATCTTCTTGGTCTAACAGAAAATCATGTGTCTTTGTGTCCCTTAAATTTCATACCAGGAGGCATGGGTGACATAGTAACTATCATTTTCAGAACTTTCTCCCTCATTCTTCTCTAAAAATCTAAACATTTTCATCAGAATAAGACACCCAATCTACCTTGAAACCCTCCAAAGATTCCTTCATCACAACTTTTTTTTTTTTAATTTTGGGTTAATATGAGGGTACATATGATTTCTTTCCTCCCTTCTTTCTTCTTCTTTTCTTTTCTCTTTCTTCTCCTTCCTTCCTTTCTTTTTTTCTTTCTTTCTTTTTTTTTTTTTTTCAGATTCTCACTCTTTTTCCCCAGGCTAGAGTATTGTGGCATCACAGCTTACAGCAACCTCAAACTCCTGAGCTTAAACAATTCTCTTGCCTCAGCCTCTGGAGTAGCTGAGACAACAGGTGCCACCAAGTCTGGATAGTTTTTCTATTTTTAGTACTTTGAGGTCTTGCTCTTGCTCAGGTCTCCAACGCCTGAGCTCAAGCAATCCACTCACCTCCGCCTCCCAGAGTTCTAAGATTACAGGCGTGAGCCACCGCGCCTAGGTTGAGTTCTCATTCCTTGCAGATTTTTAATTCTGGCTCACTGCCACGCTCAGTAACCACTTCTGTCATAATTTTCCCTATGTAAATAAATATATATATATATAATACTTTCAGCACTTTCACATGCCAATTACTTGATCTCTGTGCCTTGAAAATCTTTCCTCTCTCCTTTCTTTACAATTCATTCCTGTGTTCAGCTCGTAATCTTACTCGTATTGCAGTCCTAATTTCAAGCTCCTTAATCTCTTACGATGGCTTCTTAATAGCTCACCATGTCAAATACTTTAACATTTTTTTCACATCATGCATCTTTATTCACTGCCTTTGAAACATTTCATTTTTTACTTCCTTCTTCGTAGCTTTTGTTAAAGTCAAATTAATTATTATAATCATTTCCTTCACCCAAGGTCCCTGGCCCCTTTTGCTACTTCTTAGTCACCTGTCACACCATAATTTAAAAAAAAAAAATCCTACTGTATTATCATTTTGAAGTGATAACCACTGACTTCAAACAGACCTTTAATGGTGCCCCTAATCATATTGCTTTCCCTTATTCTATCTTCCCGGCCCCTAAATTTCAATTTGGTGCATTTCCCCAGTCACATCAAATTACAACCTCTCCTAGTTTAAGCTTCAAACTCATTTGATGACCTAGTTCTTAATGAATCAGGAAAATGGAATTTAGAACAGATGGTCCACCATTTCAAATCATCATTTGCACACCTACCTAAGCCTATGGTCCCTCTCCAACTTCACTCTTATTATAGATAAATTGCCCTTCCTGTGAACTAAATCCAAACCTGCAACTTGTGTACAAGATTCCATTTTCTAACACCTTTTTAAAAATAGCTCACCAGTATGTCCCTCATTTCTTTTCAACACCAATTGTAACTCTCAATTGGTTTATTCCCATTATAATTTTTTTTATTTATTCCCAATACTTTTTTTTCCCTTTCCCCATAAAAACACTTTAAAAGTGCTAATCCTATAATTTTCTCAGGTCCCTTTTTCTATTTCTTAGCTGCTTCCATATACGTGTCCAGTAAAATTTGCTATCCTGCTTCTTTCCAGGATTATTTAGTAGACTCTTAAAAGTTAGATATTATACAACATATTGAAACAAAATTATAAAGCAAATGTATATCTTAAACCATTAATTTAGCACAAACTAGCTTATAACTAATACACATATCATGAAATAGTGCTTTAGTAAACCCCAGAAACCCTCCTGAACACTCTCTCAATCACTAACTATTCCTTCTAACCTAAGAGTAATAACGATTTTGACCCTAATGGTCACAGATATTATCTTTTTTTCACAATATACTATTTTTTTTTTGAGTAGGCTTCTTATTGGCTACACCCTCAACCTCTATTGAAATATTCTTTTGAAATGACCAGTGGCCAGTAATGAGTCTCCTTTCAGTTAATGACCCAGTATTTGATACTAATACTTGTCTCCTTTTAAACACCATGTATTTCTTTTTCTTCTTCTTTTACTTACCATTCATTTACCTTAATTTTTCTATTCTTATTTCACAGATTTTTATTATTATTATTATTACAAAAATTCCTAACATAAAATCTACCTGCTTAACAAATCTTTAAATGCACAGGACTGTATTATTAATTCTATGCACGTCGTGATACAACATACACATCTTGGATGGCTCAAACTCTGTGCCCATTGAATAGCAACTCTGTTTTCCCCCGCTTCAGCCCTGACAGGCACCTTCTACTTTCTGCTCCCATTTTTTTGACCACATTAATACCTTGTAAAAGTGGAGCTGTCAGTGTTTCTCCTGTGACTAGCTTATTTCACTTTACCTAATGTCCTCTAGGTTCATGCACGTTGTATGTATGATGGTGGCATGTCCTTTCTTGAGGCTAAATAATACTTCACTGTATGTACATACCACAGTTTATTTATCCATTCCATTACTGGTGGACATTTGCATTGTTTCCTATGGTAGTTTTCTCTTCATTTTCCCATAAAAATGTCTTTATTTTACATTATGTCTGAAGTGCATCTTTTCTTGCTTCAAAATTCTAGACCTATTTGTGTTTTAATCTTGCTAAGCCTTGTTCCATTTTCTCTTTGTAAGGCTTGTAATAATACCGGTGTTGTTGTCTCTTTGCTTCTCTGTACATAGTGTACCCTTCCTTTTTCTGGCTGTCACATTTTTCTTTTTTTCCCTGGTTTCCAGCAATAGATCATAATTTTCCCAGCTCTATTTTATTTTCTCTTTCCTGCGACGTGTTCACTGGAAATTTGTAAGTTTCAATTAATCTTCAAAACGTATTTTATTATGAAATTTGATACAGTCCCTTGTCACTAAGGTTCTGAGGTATTTTGTGTATTTTTTCTATTCTCTGTTTCAGTTAGATTACTTTCTATAGTTTTAACTTCAACTTTTAAAAAAATATTGGTATTGAGCCAAACCAGTGAGTTTTTATATATTATAAATATTTTTTAATGCAAAGGCTGAGTCTGTTTCCAGCTATTCCATTACAGCCATAAACAGATGTCTCTGACATGCCATGTTTTTTTCATTCCTTACTGTAGTACGATTTTCCTCAAACTCCACACAACAGAAATATTTTGTCTTTTATGTTTATTTTTTTTCTTTTTCTTTCTTTTTTTGAGACAGAGTCTCAAGCTGTCACCCTGGGGAGAGTGCCGTGGGGTCACAGCTCACAGCAACCTTCAACTCTTGGGCTTAAGCGATTCTCTTGCCTCAGTCTCCGAGTAGCTGGGACTATAGGTGCCTACAACAATGCCCAGCTATTTTTTTGTTTGTAGTTGTCATTGTTGTTTATTGGTGGGCCCAGACTGGACTTGAACCTGCCAGCTCCAGTGTATGTGCCTGGTGCCTTAGCCACTTGAGCTACAGGTGTCAAGCCATGTTTTATGTTCTTCATGGCCTCTCCACAGTTTCAAAGAGTTATCTGGCAGGCAGACAGTGATTAAATGTTTGTTGAAAGAATGTTTAAAAATACATATGAAGAAACTGGCTGTTCTAGAAAGAAAGCAGTGAATGTAAGTGTTAATTATGTAACACCCAGTGTCAGTGTGGGTCCCAAAGAGAAATACTGGCTTCTCCATGCCTTTTCCCACCATTATTAATTTTCCCAAATAAAGGATGACATCATATGCTGAGCTTGAGGTAGCTGGGGTCTGCAAGAAAAATAAAATAAACATTTGAAGTTTTATGATTTTTGTAAGCATCAGAGATATATACTCAAACAAAGTAAGCTTTGGGTGAACCTACACAGATATAGTATTTATCCAGAAAATCCAAATAGACATCTCAGACCCAGAGGCAATAATGGACTAAGTTAAAGTCTAAATGTAGATTGACTCAAGTAATAGATGTGACTCTCTGGGTTTCATGAAGTAATGTTTGTCTTTACTTATGCTGCAGTCATAGTAATGATCTGATTACCCACAGGCTTTCCGGATACCTCTTCCTAATCGGGCCGTGATTCGGTTTAGAAACTCAGCCACGTTTCTGTTTTAGAGTGCCTTTAACCCCGGCCTAGACTGTCAGCTACTGTGCTTCTTCATCGGCCTATGAACTTCAGCACTCTGTAAGGTATTTTCTGGCAAAAGTTAAGGTTAATTTAGCATCAAAATCTAAGGAAACATAACTTCTATTTCTGACTATGATGAAACGGCAGGGACAGAATTTACTCTCCACATCAAATGAATATAAAATCAGAAATAAAATGTACCACACAATTTTGAGACGATGAATGGCAGGCGTTTCAGGAGAATGTTACCTAAAAGAAACAAATACGAGTAAGAAACTTTAAGATGCGATGAGAGATAAGGCAACTGAACAGAAATCAGCAGCCTTGCTGTGGTAAAGAGACGGGTTCAAAGCTCTAGGAGCACAATGGCTGAAACTTTTATAGCAAAATACTGCAAAGAAAGAAGTCATATTTTCATCAAACTGTTTAACGTAGCATTCATGGCATTATCTTAGTTATTGTGTTAAGACCTTTATATTCTGCATTTGGTAAGTTTCACCGGAAAAATATTTGAGATTGTATATGAAACCAGCACATTGTACCCCATGATTGCATTAATGTACACAGCTATGATTTAATAAAAAAAAATAAGAAGTTATATGAGGAGAGAGTTCTAGAAATACATGTAAGGGTTCCTTTATGTCTTCTGCTTAGAATTTATCAGTTTGTTTGAGCGGGGAAAATTCTTGTAGCCAGAGAAAGAACTACTAGAGGACAAAAAATATTTAATGGTCCTACAAGTTACAGTGGGGAAATCTCCTAATGCAGAGGGCATTGGTTTAAGTCCTTGGGTAAGTATTGATTTAGTATTGATTTAATTGTGGAATTACTAGGTCAATATTAGAGCTATGTAAATAGAGCTTAAAATCAAGCCTCCAAGGAACAAACAAATTTGAGGACATAAAATCTGTCCCTGAATAAAGCCAAATGGGGGTGGGGTCTTGGTGTGTGCCACACCTTTTGGGGGCAAAACACGATTGTAAGAGGGACTTTACCCAACAAATGCAATCAGTGTAACATGGTTTCTTATACCCTCAATGAGTCCCCCAACAATAAATAAATAAATAAATAAATAAAAATGTGAAGGGTTACAGATTTAGAAAGACATATGTTTGGCAGTATTATTCTTTAACTTTTCAAGATATGAAATGCATTGCAACTAAAATTTAAAATGATCAGTAGGCATTCCCAAACTATTTTATGTGGTTTTCAGTAGCTGCTGTATTATGTAGGGGCAATAACATACATAGAGATAATGGAGCTCCTTTATCCTTAGTATGTCAGGACACTCTAATATAATATATACCTTAGAAAGGTGGCTTGAGGAATAATAGAGAGAGCATTGAGATACTAACACAAGGGGTCTAAAGTCTTACTAAATTTCACTTGTGATTTGTTGACTTTATAGGACTCATTTTAACCCTTTAGTGCCTTATTTTCATTAATTTGTAAAATGAAGTTAGTAATATCTATCTGTAAGATTCCCTTGCCTTTCAGTGAAATAATAGGAAAATTCTTAGGGGAAGCTTATAGGGCCATTAAAATGTTGATTTAATCCAATTAAGAAATATAAGAATTCTGTTTCTCAAGGATATTTGTATTTTAAAGTATTTAAAGTATTGCAGTTGCACTGACACATTTTAAGGGAGATGAGTTTGTACATATATCATGAAAGATGTGTAAAGATGACTCCACTTTTTCTAAATATTTTGCTGTAACACAATCAGAGTTATGATATTGACATTAACCAAAAACAAAACTGATGTAGCAATATAGTATCATGCAACCTGAGTTCTACTGTAATAATTTTTCAGCAAATCAGTATACATGAGCCAGACTATTTTCTCATGTACAGAAGAGCTATTATTTTAGAATCCTCTTGAAAATATAAGAAATAAAACCAGAAATTTCCAAATTTACATCTAATTTCTTTGATTTTTCTAATATTTCTGCCATCTAGAATATAAAGCTCATATTCTTTTTATTGAAATATTAGCTTTCCTCCAACATCACACTTGTCTTCACGATGCAAGGGCTAACAGATAAAATGAAAGTTAAACATCATTTAAGCAAAATTATTTAAAGGTCGTGTTACTGTTAGGAAATTGTGGAACTAAGTCTAGTTACCTTCCCACCTGCTCAGACCAATTCTGTAAGTTAATCATCAAACAGAATATTGGCCTAAAATAGTCATCAGTTTTTATGTTGGCACAGTACGTTTACATCTAAGTAGTAAGGGGAGGTCTATTTAGTTCATAAATTTAGTATCTAAGATTTGAAATATTATAGCTGCAATTAAAAACACTTTATTAAACTTAGATATTGGCTTTGAGCATAGAGAATTTTAGAAATAGAAAGGGTAATCTTACATAGCTTTAAGGAACACAGTGATACCATTTTTATTTATAGAATAATGCATTATGCTTCGTTACCAGTGTGAAAGATTTTGTCGTTGGTGAATTCAGGGTGGCTGTCTTTTTACCTCATTATGGAATTTACTTTGTTAGAATGGATTGCCATTCTCTTTGAAGACAGTTGCCTTGGTATTGATACCAGCTGTCTTAGTCCATTTAGTATGATTAAAAAGGAATACCTGAGATTGGGTAGTTTATAAAGAAACGAGGCTTATTTGGTATACCTGAGATTGGGTAGTTTATAAAGAATACCTGAGATATTAGGAATACCTGAGATTGGGTAGTTTATAAAGAAACGAGTTTTATTTGGCTTATGATTCTGCAGGCTGTACAGGAGCATGACACCAGCATCTGCTTCAGGTGATGGCTTTAGGGAGCTTCTGATTAAGGCAAAAGGTGAGTTGGAAGAAGCCATCACATGGGAAAAGAGAGAGCAAGAGAGAGAGAGAGAGAGGAGGGGTTCCCACATTCTTTTAAATAACCAGCTGTCATGGAGTAAGAACTTAGTCTTTACCACTGGGAAAGCTCAAGCCATTCATGAGGGACCTGCCCTCATGACCCAAATACCTCCCACTCAGTCCCACCTCAAGCATGGGAGATCACATTTCAAGAAGCAATTTGGAAGATACAAATATCCAAACTCTATTGTTAGTCACCATAACTTCACTTAGATCTGGAGTTGGGCAGTAAGGCTCAAATGGATCATGGGCACATTAAACCATAAAATTAGCTGAATGTTATATGCTATATATCAAAAGAAGAGGTAATTTTGGTAGAGAAGAAATAGTCTAGGCTGAAAAAACACTTAGTGATTTTTGTACCACCCTGGATTTCCTCCAAACCTGGAATTTGAATTCATCCAAAGGGCTTCACTGAGATTCAGCAAGATGACATCAACAGGACCCAGTGTAGCAGAGGACAGGCTTCTACTGACCCGGCAGAGTAGAACTTGAAGTTACCACTTCAAAAGTGGCATTAAATTTCCCTTTACAGAGTTATAACAACTTTTGTTTTCCAGGAAACCCATCTGTAGACTCTCGGAGGCTTATTCTCTATCATGGAAATGATGCAAAT
Source organism: Perodicticus potto (assembly GCA_963574655.1). Classification (NCBI taxonomy): domain Eukaryota; kingdom Metazoa; phylum Chordata; class Mammalia; order Primates; family Lorisidae; genus Perodicticus; species Perodicticus potto. Next base: position 58,994 of record CAUYRH010023661.1, read on the forward strand.
AAGCTGTTTGAAATCTCAGCAGATTTAACATAAATGTTCAGATTAAAAATTAGTGTTTTAGTGGTAGTCTTCAAACAGTAATGAAATTTAAGCAGGACCCAAAGGGAATCAGCTCCGAGAATCCTAGAATAAAATCATATCATTTTAGAGGTAGACGTACAGTCCCATTCGTCTGTTCACTGTGAGGCAGGAAAAGTGGCCAGCCCATCATCCTTCAGTTGTGTGTATGGAAGGCCAAGTCTCTGGTCTCTAGTTAAGTGTCTTTTCTAGCAGAGCTTGACTTCTTTATACCTGGATAATAAAGTCAGTCTCATACAATGATACAGGTCTTTATTTTTTCTAGGCAGTTACGTGTTCACTCACTCCTATATCATCACTAATAATGACAAACATTCATATAGCACTTAGAATCTGATAGGCAGTATGCTAATTGCCTTACTCAGAGCCGCTCTTTTAAATCTTCATAAGGGCCTTATGAACTAAGTACTATTATTATTCTCATTTTGCAGTTGAAGGAGGAAACTGAAGCAGACAGATTAAGCAAATCTACCAAGAGAACATAGTCATTAATTGGTAAAACCAGGATTTGAACCCAGGCAGTCTGGGTTCTCAGTACTCTTATCCACTAGGTCATACACTTCTTCAAATATTTTTTTAGTTACATAACTTCATAGAAATGGCATGCATAAGTTATCTTTGCTCCAAAAGAACTGGTAGCAGGAAAGAATAAAATACTTATAAATAGTGGACAAACTCATTGTATAAAATAAAAGGTTGGAAGCACTTGAGGTTAGAAAAAAATGAAACCATGAGAGAAGTATGATAGCTATGGGGAAATAGAATATTAATTGTTCTCAATGACTGTAAAGCAAACTTACATCCAATGGGTGGGAATTGTAAGGAAATAGGTGCTGGCATGACTGGTTCCTATTGCTATAGACAGGATTGCTGTGCTGAGGTAGTGTATTTGGAGCTCAACTATGCTCAGTTAGGTTAGAGGAAAGGGGCATCTTTAAATTTCATCTGAAATCATAGTGTAAGGCATGTAAGGGCATGAGCTCCCAACAGATCTGCCTTCGAATCCTGGCACCACCATTTATTAGCTGTGTGAGTTTAGTCAAGTTATTTAACCCTAACTTCTCTGAGTCCCAATATCCCTATGATAATTGGGATAATTGTACAAATTTCCTACAGTTGTGATGAGGAAGTGTAAAAGAGATCATTATGTAAAATGCTTAGCACTATGCCAGGCACATAGTAAATTCTCAGAGTATGTTAAATTTTTCAAGAGGGAGAGACTCATTAATGTTTCAAAAATGAACTGCAGTGCTAATTGCTGTCTCCCTTTGAAAAGGAAGTTTGACCTAGCAGGTAATAAGTAGAGGACTTTATGCTTACCAATTTCTCATTGCCTTTGGATAAAGGACCAAGAATTCTGGAGTATGAAAAGTACTTGTAAAGGAAGCTTTGTAAATCAACTTACTTAAAATTCAGTGAGCAGATTATGATTTAAAAGCATCCTGTGGTGAATCCTTTTATTATGTGAATAATCATCCCCTAATTTATCTGTTTGGTAAGTTCAGAATTTGGCTTTAATGTGTCTTAAAGCAAAGAGTACACCTGCACTTTTACTCCTACAAGATAGACAATATTTTCATGCTGGGATGACTTTCAGAGACATACAGGGTGCCTCTTGGATTCAGGATGACATAGGTTGGGCACCTGATGAACAATGTCCCTGAAGACAGTGAGAACATTAATTGCACTTTGTGATGCATACATTTTTAATGAGCACAAAAACTCAAATGGATTAGTTGACCTAGACTACAAGAAGAATCAGTACACGTAGGAATGTTGCCTGGATTGAAGAGTTATTTTAAGAGTAGTTTTCTTTATATCTCCTTTTCTTTTTCCAGAATTTCAAGTGAAATCCATATGAAATTATAATGTGATACACAGATCCTACATGAAAAACCAAACAATTTAAAAGTTGTGCAATAGAAAGAACATTGGATTAGGAACTCGGAATAAAAAGTGCTGTGTACCGGCTGAATGGCACAGGATAGGGTGCAACATATTCTTTCCATGCTTGATTTTCTAATCATAGAATAATCAGGTTATACTTGCATCTCTATGTAATTTCTAGAAAATTTTTTAAAATAATCTCATTCATAAATCCAGGTGAAACTGTTTTGTTTCTTTCCCTCCAGTGGAAAGTTTAGAATAAGAAATCATATAAAACACTTATGAATAGTTAAGAGGTTTTTTCCTTCCCAATCAACAGTACTTGTCACTATACCTCAGCTTGTACCCTCTTTTGTAGATGTGAAAATTTATAACAAATTTTGTTTAGCTATGATATAGAATTGGATAAGAACATGGGAAACTCAAACCAAATAGGTTTTTCTTCCATCAGGCAAAAAACATTGACCTGTGTTTGGAGAAACTTGAATGTGTTTCAGAGAAAATGACCCCTCCCACAAATTAATTACATCAAAGACTAAAGTAATTACATTTTAAAAATTTACTTCTTTCATTTTCACAGTATCCATGGGAAGCTTGCCAATCCTTCGTGGAGTGATATAAGCTTATTTACAACTGACTTGGATGAAGTATGCTTTGAATATATGCTGGTGACTCTGTCTTCTGCAAGTTGAATTAGGGAGTAGCATGTATCAGATGTGATACCTTAAGGAGTTCTCTTTGAGAAGCACTATATAGTTTAAGAACTCAGATGACTGCTTTTTAAGAGCTCTGAGACCACTTTGAATTTTCCCAGTTTTTCATGCTGGTTACAACCCATATCAAAAGGAGTTGGAATTCGTGAATGACCAGGCTTACCTTTTTATCAAATGAGAATTTAAAACACATTTTATACAGATTCATACACTGTAAAGAGCTACTCTTTAGGCCCTGAATTTCTTATTTGTCACAAGCTTCAAGCTGTTTTTTAAGAGAAACTGTCAAATTTAATTCAGTTAAGAAATAATGAAACTAAGTTTAATCAAACTGGAAATACAGACAAAGATGCTAGAAATACAGCATGTATATTCTGGGCAATCAGAGGCAATCTGCACATTCTATAATCATCTTCAGAATTTACTGTCAACCCCAAAGATGCTGAAGCCATCAAGTTTGAAAGTGCTTATGATAAGGCCATGATAGCACCATGCATAATAGTTCATAGCCTTAATTCTTTACATTCTGAAGATGAGGAAGAATTTTGCTTAGTCATTTATTTCTGTTATTAAGAAAAAAAATTGCTGTGCATTGATATATGCCATTGCCCAATTTTTAACATGCGGAAAAAAAGCTATTTAATCTTTCTAAAAATAAAAGATAAACATTAAAAAGTTAATCACATAACAAAGTAATTTTCATGTTCTGGTCTCTCGTAAAAATATAGCACATGTAGGAAGTATACAAAAAGTGGTGACCATTAGAAATAACCAGAAAAAGTCATTAAATATAAATTCAAGCAAAGTAAAATCGTATTTATAGAAAAACATCTAATATAGAGTGGGGATTTAAATTTAATTATATGTCATCCTATAAGAACACGAAAATTCTATATGCAATAAATAATCAAGAAATTTTTATTGATTACTTATTCAGTGCTCAATATTTGATGTTGTGAACAGTATGAATAAATTTATAAATAATTGAGATTGATTCTATTTGCCAATAAGATTAACTCTGCAGATCCCATGTAATAATGAAAATCTTACGTGTGTATATATATATATATATATATATATGTATATATATATATCCCAAATGAGTTACATTAAAATATGTTTATAAAAATATATTTGCCAAAATAGCTTCATCAATTAATACCATTTAATCCCACTTTGATTTATCAGGAAGTTCTGTGGTTGTCTAAATTGAATATAGTCTTTTGGAGACCTCTTAAAATAGCTAATGGTTTTTATTTGGAAACCTACAAGACTTCTACAAGTAGAAATTACAAAGGGAGATAAGAAAAATGACTAAGGTCAGCTGAGATGTCTTTAAATCTGTATTAAAGAATTGGATATGGGTTCCATGTTGGAGTCCAGATTATGTTTAGGCAGAATACATTTTCTAAGCAATGCTTGGTTTTCTTACCGGAGAATTGAGAACTCATAAAAGGCCAAGAGCACCCTCTAGTGAAATTTCAGGAGTAGGCCCCAGGGGCTTGCTCTTGACCTCCACTCTCCCTCTTAAATGACCTTTGATTGCCCAATATATTCAAGCTGTTTTTCTGGCATCTGGCTTTATTGTCAAATGATTTACAGACCACAAAGAAGGTAGTATGCGTGTCAAGTATTTATGGTAGAAATATTAAATGCTAGTACTTAGTATTCCATTTTTTTCATGACTTTTGTTTTTATTTACAATACTGGCCTACCACATGTGACCTCTGCTATTGATTGTCAAGTGTTAAAATAGTTCCAGGAATTAAATAGAACTAAAGAAAGAGTAGGAAGCACGAGAAGTGTGTAACTGAATTCTAGTACCTCTGCCCCTGCCTCTACTTTTCTCATGCTTCTCACTCTTGACTAATGTACACGACATCAGAAACTTTTTTAGTACTTGACAATACTAGAAATCAAACAAGCACGCTGAAATGTCAAGCAGTGGTCAAAAATTATAGGAGGGGTAAAGAAGTCTTAGTATTTTAGTATTTATGCACTTCTGAGATTTTAGAGAGATGACTCCAAATCAGGCCTGGTTTTATATATAAATTGAGTTAAAGCAATGAGTATAATACCACTTACTTAGATTAGTTACTTTAATAAATGAAGCAATGTAAATCATTACTTGACTTTATGGGTAGATAGCTTTAAAAATGCTACTGTTGGAAAGGAACTTAGAGATCTAAATCCTTCCACTTTAGGAAAAACTATACCTATGCAACTAAATGTCAAATAACTTACTCAAGATGATACAAATGGATACTAGTAACATCAGATCACATTCTAGTGTTCAATATGCTGTAAGAACCTGCTTATATAAAAGATTACAGGTAGCGCCTGTGGCTCAGCGAGTAGGGCGCCGGCCCCATATACCGAGGGCTGCGGGTTCAAACCCGGCCCCGGCTGAACTGCATCAAAAATTAGCCGAGCATTGTGGCGGGCGCCTGTAGCCCCAGCTACTTGGGAGGCTGAGGTAACAGAATCGCCTAAGCCCAGGAGTTGGAGGTTGCTGTGAGCTGTGACTCCACGCACTCTACCTAGGGCGATAGAGTGAGACTCTGTCTCTACAAAAAAAAAAAGATTACAATGTGGTTTCACAGTTTCAGTTTCCTTCTCATTACTAATTGGGTTTTGTGGCTCTTATAATTTAAGGATGTACGTATCTTCTATTTTCATCTTTTACTTATCTCTAGTTTCATGTATGGAGGAATGAGTTGCTCTTGTGGTTACTATTGAAACAGTGTGCCACATTGACTTAACTTTGCACACTGTAAAAAAGGAGAGGAACCCATAATTCAGACTGATAGTCTAGCATTACTGATAACTACCTCTATAATTCTGTACTTCAAAATTATTTTTTGTTTTTTGATAGTACTTACCTCTTAGTGTTCACGGAAGAATTAAGTGAGTGAATACAAATAAAGCATGTAAAACAGCATTCCTTGAGTGCCATGTCTCTATCGAATATTGTCTGACTTCAAAAAGACCAAGAAATTCTTGTGATTAACCAATGCAATCAGATCTATGAACTCTATAGACTAATTTTTTTTTAGGATTATAGTTTGATTTGTTGAAAACAAACAAACTCCAAGAACCCTATACATTTTATTTTTAATTGGGAATGATTATATTAGAAATAATGATGTACCAAGAAACATCACATACTAGTTGTAAAAGAGTATTATTCTATTATTCCTCAATTCATTACTGTATTCTCAGTCTTGGCTTTAACCTCAATTTTACCACATATGACCTTACTCTTCAGCCTTTCATTCGTTAATATTATTGTTGGTGTTCAGAAGGTGAGCTAGTTGTATATGGCAATTCAAGGGAAAATTACACAATTTGATTTTTGTTAAAAAAATGAGTAATTTAGGGATAGTTTTGCCTCCAGTTATTTGCCTACTTTGCTGTTTCTCAATATATAGTGTTGGGATTTAGAATCATAAAATCACCAAATAGTAAAGCTAAAAGGGATCATAGATATCTTACAGTTGATTAAATTAATACTCTAATAAGAAGGAAAACTGGCCAAGTTTTATTCTACATACTGACTTTCAGTGGTAGGTCACATTTGCTTATTTTTCTAAAAATAATTGACTCTTGGGAAAAAATTAATATTGCATTGAATTGGTCCTATTCTGAACCAATAGATCAACCAATATAAATCACTGTTATCTATTAATAGACAGTACACAGTATTTTAAAGCTTTCTGTTCAATAGTATATACGGTAGTATGTTTGCCTGCCAGCCTTTTAATTCCTGTCACTTTGCAATGATGTTAAAGCCCACGTTATAACTTTTAAGTGGTTATCTATAAGGATTTTCTTCTCTAGCTATGAGTCTAAACAGTCTCAGTAGTAAGAGTGCATGGTCTCTGCATGGTCTACTAAATGTTTTTAGAAGCAGAACCGCCTTCTGGATTTATGAGAGAAACATCACTTCTAAAATGCCTTTAAAAGTACTCCAGCATAAACATTACACTGGAACATTTCATTAGCTTTTTGAGAACAATAAAGAAATGTGGAGCATAATAGGCTAATATGTTTAAGTGGCCTTGGTGGAACCCTACTTAACTCAGTGGGATTTTCTGCAGCGTGCAGAGGTGGAAAACCATTCCCTACGTATTTATTGTGTAGGACTGCCTCCCTCTTTATTGCGTGCAGTTAATATCAAAGAGAAGTGACTTTCCACCTGTAATTCTAAAATCAAGAAAGTCTCAAAATACAAGTTTTAGAAGAATCAATATTTAGATATGATGATCAAGCAACCAGCAGTGCTAGCTTTTGGCACTCCGGATTTCTGTCAATAAAGACGGAAACTGGGCCAACTTGAATGCAGTGTTTCCTAACATTTTAGGACTTAAATAGCCACTAGGGCATTAAAATCTGTGGAGTACCTAAATTCCTGGAGAAAAAGGTGAGATTTAAACCAAGCCTTTTTGGTCACAAATAACAAACCTGATTATTAATTTGGTTATTAAGCTAGCCATAAAACTTTTCTGCAAAATATTTTAAATTAAATAAAAGGATAAGTTAATGAAAAATATAAAGTGCTAACTTTTATGATTCTAATAGGATTTCCAAGTGACTGAACTGAGTGTATTGCTGGACTGGCAGTATAGTATTCTGCCAGGGCTCTTTAGTTCCCTAAGCTTCTATTTTCTCTGATATGAATTGAGACTCATTAGTCTTAGGGACACTGTGATCATTGTGATTTGCTTGAGCTCTTAGGGGAACAAGGGTATAAAGTAAGCCCACTATTATAATATTTTAAACAAGTTCAAACAGACATACATGATAACAAATTAAAAATTTCCTTTGTGCAGAGAAGTTCTCACCAAAATTTATTGAAAAAGACAGAATTCCTATTTGTATGTCATTGAATTAATGATATTTTTAAAAAGCCTCTTGAATGACAACTCGAGTGGCTAAAATGGCGTATTTAAAACATTATGTTTGTTTTGCTTACTGTCAAGCTTAGTCTTAGAAATATTATACTATCAACCAGTTATACTGATAGATGGAATCTGTCTTTCATTTCCAGGATGTGTTTGGGCATCAGAGTTTCTCTTCATTGGTTTTTAGAGATCTATAAGCAAAATAACATATAAACACAAATGTAAAACCCAGCTATAACAGGTTCTCAGTATTTGGTGACATCAGAAATCCCTTAAGGTTTATGCTCATATTGTATTGTAAATATCACCAGAACTACTCAGTTGAAGGGTGAAAATGCTAAACAAAACTTAATGAAAATAATACATATGCTTCTTTTTCACTTTGAGGAGTGTTTCCTAGCTACCATGTTTACTCCAATGGAATTTCACAAAAATGTTCCTGGCGCTCATAGTTGGTCTAACAAATAGTCAAGTGGGCTTGTTTTAAAATTCACCCCTAAATACTTTTGCTGGTTTTGAAATTTTGATTTTATGCTTATGTAATTCAAAAATAGCTTTGGTTTAAAAACAAAAATTGGCAAAAAATATTTGTGCATTATGTGTTCTAATCATGTATGGTGTTTTGAAAAAAGTAGACTCAAAATTGACACAATTATTTTATTGGTATTAGAGTTCAAAAGCATGGATTTTCTTTCTCACAAGTTGCATAAACTAAAAATAAAATTAACAGATACTTCTTAAATGAATGAACTTAATTGATTTTTATAATACATAGTATAACAATTGAACTAATAGACATAAATTTTCATGCTGTGTTTTTGTACACTTTGTTTTATAGATTTCATTATGCTTTAGTTTATGGTTAAGTCTGTAATGTGCTTCAGCATCAATTTTAAAAAGTTTCTCCCAGGGATATGGAGAGTACTCAAAATCTAGGATCAATGCCCCAGCTTTTCTCTTTCATAGACTCTTTTAATTTTTCTTGTATGTCCTTTTTTGGGAAAATATATCAACTTAGAAGTTTCCCTGGCTCATATTATACTTATAAGACGATGATGCTTAAGTCCTTTTCATAATCAGGATCTTTGTAGAAATTGTCCAGGTATTTTTAGCCAAAACATCCCTCCCATTGTACACCACTCCAGGGCACCATGTGGTGTGCCAGCTGGATGCCCTCCCTCCATGCCTCAGGTGGCCACATTTCAATGGTGCCTATAGAGCACAGGCCAAATTCTCATTCTTTGTGTTAATCAGTGGGAGAATTCCCATAGAAAAGGGGATGCGAGCATATTTCAGGAAAACTCAAAGAGACTAGCCAGATGATTAGTCTAAGACATTGTAGATTAAGGTCTTACGTACAATATCTATAACATTATCTTTTCTGACCAAAGAATGCTTCAAAATTTGAACATATTTAGAAATTAAAAATAATTATGCCTTTTATTCCACTGTAATTTCTCCAAAGAGAATCCTACAATATTTTTTCTCAAAATGCAATAGAAGTTCATCTTAATTCATAATATCAAAGACTATTGATATACCTAGTAACATAATTTGATTAAAACTTCTCCTCATGATCTTGAAAGGATCTGAACTCTACTTCTAGAAGTCTTTAGATGTCTCTTTTCAATTAAATCCTAGTTAATTCTACAAATATTTTGTAAGTGCTTGCTATGTACAAAGCACTGTGATAGATGCTCTGAATAATTCTATATATGGCGTTTTATAGTGTATAACATTTTCACATTCATTTTCTCACTTGTATGGTAAAGATTCAACTTCTAATTATTACTTATTTAAATTGCCTATAGCTTCTGATGATACATTTTGAATTTTGGATAGTGTCTGCTTTGCTTTTATTTTATTTTTGTTGTATCCAGAGACCATTTTAGAAATACATTTAGCTTTCTTTGACAAGAAAAAAAGGGCATATCATTGTATCACCGTATCAAATTGAGTAGGTTTGGAATCAGTAGCATTCCTTGAAATTTATGTTTGTTTCATATGCATTAGGCTCAGTCTTAAGTGTACTTTTAATAACCCAATTGAAATGGCTTGTCAACATTTTTAGGAAAACAAAATAATTTTATTTACTGCTTTTATGGCAAGAGTGACTTATGATTTTTCATGTAATATTTTTAAGATCAAAAAATTTATTTCTCCAGAAACTATTTATACTCCCAAATTTAAGATTGTATTAAATTCTATTGCTCTATCTTGAAGTCTAAGTGCTACACAGTGTCTAGAGAATAGGAATGAAAGCTGTTACTCTCCATTTAGCATATGCAATATTCTCTAATATTATTGCATCTAACACAGAATGAAATATTCTATTTCTTATATTTGTGTTACACTATAAAGTCTTATTTCTACGTATTTCTGTGTTTTTTAAGTCTTTCTCTCAAACCTACTTTGTAAATACTTTTAAATAGCACCAGTTTTATTTTTATTCAATTCATTTTGTGTTTTTATCTTTCACACAGTGTTAAAATGGAATTTGTATTTACTTTAGCATCATGAAATTTTCAAAGAATTTAAAAGGAAAATATTATTTATTTTAAGCATTGAATACATCACTTTTTTTTTATCATAAACCTGAAACTCGAAAACAGGTAGGAATACCTGCATTTGCTTTATGTTTGAATTGAATTTGCAGAAAGGCAGTCTCCAGGTAACCCATCAGCTATGTCACCCTCAGTATTTGGCCAGAGGGCAGTTATGTTGACCCCATCTGCAAAGGCTGGCTAAATTAGAATCTTGGACTGTTAGAATCCCATTCATCAAGGTCCACATAAAGTAAGGTAGGTGGGAAGCAGGAGGACAGATGGTAGGGTCGGCAGCAAGGAACTTGTTTGTTGACATTGATATAGACCCTTCTTCTTGCCAGAGTGACTCCATGGACTTGTTTTGGCATAGAAGACTAGGCCAAAGCTATCATCTTAATAGAAGGTGAGCTGCAGGCAAACTGGAGAGATCTATGCACAGTAGGTATTTAGGGTTGGCTTAGATTTTGTCTATCAGCTTGACTGTCATATATACTTGATTGATGTGCAGTGGGGCTTGAAAGTGCTGCATTGATGTTGAGGACTGTGTCATAAGGTTCCTGATATGGTGCACATGTCTGAAAGGAGTTGGACATTGACTATTTTTGCCCATGCCAAGCAACACCAGACTTGAGTGCATTATTCCGTGGTTGAGTAGCAGATGGTGAGTGCAGACGTTTGGAGGGGGTGTGCCTTCAAACACAATATGGAGCCAGCAAACTTACTTAGAAGGTTATTGCATATCTTGACTTTGGCAAATATTTTTTATGCACTGATAAAAAATCTAAGTCTCATCCATAGTTACTCTCAGAACACGGTTGGTGTTCCAAGCAAAAGAAATATGAAAAGCAAATGCATTGTTCATGGTCTTGGTTATAGTTGTTTGGGGGTGATTTTCTTGGTATTGTCTAAATGAGCCAAATAAACATTCTCAGATGAAACAAATATTCCAAAACCTGGTAACAAAACAGTTATTAACAATGTAGGTAAAGTCTACCTGTAAGTGGGCCAGAAGAAAGGACATCAAGGCACTAGGTAAATGCTGTGGTCAATATAAGATTACACTTAGGGGTGATGACTTTCTTTCTTCTTTTTTTTTTTTTTGCTATTAATATTTTGAGAAAAGTCTAATGTTCTTCAGAAATAGAAGTAAGAAAATCAAATATCCCAGGGCGGCGCCTGTGGCTCAGTGAGTAGTGTGCCCGCCCCATATACCAAGGGTGGCACGTTCAAACGTGACCCTGGCCAAACTGCAACAAAAAAATAGCCGGGCATTGTGGTGGGCGCCTATAGTCCCAGCTACTTGGGAGGCTGAGGCAAGAGAATTGCCTAAGCCCAAAGAGCTGAAGATTGCTGTGAGCTGTGACACCATGGAACTCCACCGAGGGTGACAAAGTGAGACTCTGTCTCTAATAAGAAAAAAAAAAAGAAAGAAAATCAAATATCCCAGTGTCTTAATAGATCTTCTTTATACATAAAAGTATGGAGGTTCACAGATGAGAGAACAGAGTAATTCCATAGGTAAAGGAAAAGTTATTTATAGGTATCTAATATTATCCCTTTCTGAACACATATAAATTCATTTTAAGTTTAAAATAAGTTTTCTTAAGGTTAAAAGGTAAAGTTGCTCATTGAAGAGAATTACAGAAATAGAAAAAAATATAGGCAATAAATGTAAATCACTCATCACCACCAATCATGGATAAACAATTCTACGATTTCATCTGTGTCCTTCTAAGTTTATGGGCATTTCTAAAGTGTGCATGTGTTTATATACGTGTTTGTATGTATATTTTTAAATATAGATTTATATAATGTAGTCTATATACTTTTCACTTAGCATTAATTTTATTATTGGCTTGTAGAGTCATAAAATACTCATTTTTCCCTTTCCCTTCTCCCTGTATTCTTGTGCTATAATTGGGTTTTAGCCTTCATATGAAAGCTATAAATTAGCTCTATATTAGAGGGGAGGGGAGGGGGGAGGATGGGTGGAGAGAGGGTAGTTGGGTGGGATCACACCTACGGTGCATCTTAGTAGGGTACTGGTGAAACTTATTAAATGTAGAGTATCAATGTGTTTATATAGTGATTAAGAAAATGCTATGAGGGCTATCTCTCACAGTACGATCAAAATGTTTCTGATTGTA
>CAUYRH010023663.1:0-10247 GCA_963574655.1 Perodicticus potto
GGAAAAAAAGAAAGAAAGAGAGAAAAAAAGAGAAAGAAAGAAAAAGAAGAAAAAGGAGAAAGGAGAGTGGGTGGGTAGAAGCAACTATTGACCAAAAGAAGAGAGGCATAGAAAGAGGGGGATGGGAGCAATATATGTGTACAGTAGGGTACTTTGACCCAACTTAAGAACCCTCAACCTCTGGGGGTGCCAGGTTGGGTGGTTAGGTCAGCAGCTCTTTGCCAGCCTGTGTGAACACAGTTCCCCACCTCCACCAAGTAGACAGGAAAGACAAAATGCAATAAATCAAATCAAAACAAGCAAACCAAAAACCTTACGGGATAAAATTTGGAGAAAAAAACAATTAATATGGGTAGAAACAGTAGCAAAATTGAACTTCTAATTGTTGAAAAAGGCAACAATGAACAATTATATTTAAACTAGAAAAATGAAGAAATAAAAGAAAGAAGAAAGGAAAAATCTTTCAGAAAATGTTGAAATTAAAAACAAAACAATAACAAAAACAAACAAACAACAAAAAAACACAACACAAAACAAAACCCAAAACAAAGCAGTATGTGTATCTTGCTGATATTGTCTGGGAAAGAGGTGGTCTTCTGGGGTATGATATGCTAGTCACAATGTTGATAGGGCTGTACAAAATGAAGACCAGAGGCATCTAATGGTTTCTCAAACCCCACAGGGTGGAGAGCTTAAATCCTCCTCAGCCTGCTTAGGAGGCACTTTAAATTGCTAACTTGGGCTAAGCACAAGCTTTCCCAGGAAAGCCCTTGTGGCTGGGATCACTCCTTAAGTGGTTACCCACTTACCCAGTGAGCCAAAACTGGTCTCACCCTATGCCCCTGAGGGCTAAGGTTGCAAGGCTGCTCAGTCCCGCCTTTAGGCTGCTTAGTCGCTAGATTATTGGCTCCTGCCAGATGCTTGTTCTGTGACCCCGAGGGTGGAGCTTGCCAGGGCAGTTCTCCCACAATGGCTCCACACAGCCCACAACCAAACACTGGTAGCTCCATCTGGCTCGGTGGCCCAGTCTGGGGACCCAGACAACACTCAAAGACCTCCGCACTCTTGCCCAAGTTCTCCCAATGCAGTTCACCTGAGTGCCAAGTCCAAAAGAAACCCAAACAGCTCACAGGTAGGGCCTTTCCAGCTTGCATTCTCACTGCTGCTGCACCCACAGCTGCCGGCAGGATTAGACCGAACAAACACATGCAACCACTTGCCAGATCTCCACCGCTTTTGCCTTCTTCAGGGGGTCCAGAAGTCTCACACTGCATCCTCAAAGGGATGTTTCTGGGCAGATCCCACCTGCCAGAGATGCCTGAAGTCTTCTCTCCCCTCTCCCCAGTCTCACCGTGCCCAGTTGCAAGGAAGCTGTTACTCAGCTGCCATCTTGCTCCACTCTCTCCCCTGAGACTTGATTTTAAAAATAATTTCTAAATATTGTTAAAGATTTTGTGTGTCATTGTGAAAAGAACGTTACCTTAAGAATTCAATGGCCCAAATGTTAGCAGAATCTCTGCTCTATAATGTTGGCAAATGTGATTATTCTTTCTAGGGCTACATTTTCTTGTGTTAAAATTGAGTGCTTTGAACAAGATCAGGACTTGGTAGGTGGGTTCTGCCTACCAAGAAAGCAACTGTAGATAACTGCTGTCAATTATATAGATAATAGGTAAATGAACAGATGTGGCTGTGTCCCAATAACACTTTATTTACAAAAATTCCACATCTGGCTGGATTTGGCCCATGGATCCATAGGATATTAATCTGTGCACTAGAAAATAATTTCCAAACTTGAGTCATTGTTGAAATTCTTGGGTGTATTGTTATGCATTGCCTGGGATCATAATCTCTTATCATTGGTGTCACAAACAAAAGTCTCAGTCACATCCAGCAATAACTATTTATTTATTGAGTGCCTGTGAGTCCACTCAGGTGGTCTTTCTGTCCTCAGCTGACCTGGCTCTGCCGTCTTCAGGTCAGCTGGAGTTGCTGGTCTGGGTCACAGAAGCAGGACAGCTCTACGTCCTCCTGTATGTGTGTGGGTCAGTTGTGGCCTCTCAGTTGGTTCTCTTCCACATATCTCCATGGATACTCTGAAGCTACCATGGAAGCTCCTTCCATTTCAATGGTAGGAACACAAGAGTCTGAACAAAAGTGCATGTAACTTCTTCAAGGCTAAATTTGAAACTGGCATAGTGACAATGTCACTTCTGCCCACATGTCATGACCCAAAGGAAGTTAACACCAACTGGCTCAAAGTCAGAGGTCATGACAAGAATGCAGATAGAGTGATGTTTAACCTTTCAAACTGGGAATATTTTTTAAAAATCACACTCCTGTGCTCCTTTCCAAAAGGTTCTGATGCAGCAGACCCATGTGGCTGAGTTTAGAAATATATAGGGCCTTAACCGTCCTGGTGATCCTCAGCACAGAGCACCACTCTGTTAAATGCTTTCTAAGGCCACTTGCCACTTCATTTCATTTGAGTCTATGAAATCAAGACTGTTTTTTTTTTTTTAAAGCACACTTTGCTCTCACAAAGTTTTTCTAATTTGACAGCTAGTCTCTGCAGTGATTTTGTCTTGTAAGGTCACGAAGCAGGCTGATCACGGCCTTAATGGAAGCTCTGCTGTTCACTCCCCCACAGAGGGCTGACTTGCCTTATTCTCACCCACTCTTCCCCCTCTTTCACAAACCTCTCTTTTAGGAGCCAATTCATCAGGTGTTCATGGAGGGAAGTTGATGTAACTATCAGTAGGCACAGCTAGACTAAAACCAACTCATTTCACACTGTAGAAGCTGGTAATCAAATGGCATTACATGCTTTATCAATTTATAATTGCCCCTCCCCTTTCTCTTACTCATAAGTCACTGAAAAATTCCTTGATTGTGTAACAGTGGAGAATAATCTTTCTCCAAAACACATGGCACTTTCATTTTGCAACTGCTAAACTCAGCATCTTAGGGGCATTTCTCATAAATATTTAATGCTGTATTTTAAAATTTATATTTAGGGGTGATTTTTCTTTTCTCATTTGAAAGAAGATTTTAATTGTGGCATAATGGCTGGTTCTGTCACCATCAATATCTGTGGGTCAATAGTATATTAATGAATAGCAATGTGAGGTCTCTGTTAAGTCACAGCTGTGGTTAGGAGGAACATGGATGCCTGGATAAGCTATTTTGTGAAAACTAATGTCAGCATGTCATTGCCAACCACAGAAGAATTATATTCATTAGTTGTCTTGCTAACGTAACAAGGATTTCTTTTAAAAGTCCATACAATTAAATTGCTAGCATATAATTAATGTAGCACTAAAATTTTTCAGCTGATTTAAGTGTACGTGCAGATTCCTGCAGGCTTATATCTGGTGGGAGGGAAGAAAACAGAGCCCAGACATAGTTTTTATTAATACATTGCATTTACATGGAAATTTTCTTTCACATACCATGAAACTCCTTAGGAAATATATCTAATGACTTTTACTAATAACACCCAGAGTAATCGTACATCATCCCCTAGTGATGGCTAGACTGAGGCCATATTTGGGTTGATACTATTTTTTTTATGTAACCCATAAAATATGTAACCCATAATGTTTTTGTAGGTTGATTTGTGAATGGTCCCAGTTTGGGGACCAGGATTCAACAAAACCCAAACCATCAGGAGTCACTTAAGAGATAAGAACAAAATAATAGAGGGCTATGGTCTTATAGCAGTCAGCAAACTTTTTCTGTAAAGGGCCAGGTAGCAAATATTTTTGACTCTGTGGGCTTCACAGTCCCTGTTGCAACCACTCAAGTCTGCCATTGTAGCATGAAAGCAGCCACAAATAATAAAAATATTGACTATTGTAGCTCTATTATAATAATATTTTATTTTCAAAAACGGGTTGTGAAATGCATCAATTGAAAGACAGAGATTACCAGAGATCCATCAATATATTGTCTATAAAGAACTTAATTTATTTTATTTATTTATTTATTTTTTGAGACAGAGCCTCAAGCTGTCACCCTGGATAGAGTGCCGTGGCATCACGGCTTACAGCAACCTCCAATTCCTGGGCTCAAGCGAGTCTTCTGCCTCCGCCTCCCATGTAGCTGGGACTACAGGCACCCGCCACAATGCCCGGCCATTTTTTGGTTGCAGTCGCCCCTGTTGTTTGGTGGGCCTGGGCTGTATTCGAACGTGGCTGGTGCCTTAGCCCTTGGAGCCACAGGCGCTGAGCCTAAGGAACCTAATTTAATATACAAACACATAAAGTTAAAAGGATAGAGAAAGATATACTATGTTGACATTAATAAAAAAGAAGAGGGAATAGCTATATTAATTCTAGAAAAAACTGACTTCAGAACGAGAAAAATTATAAGGGTTAAAGAAGGCCATTATATAATTATAAAGAATTCTCTAAGAATACATAATGATTCTTAATGTGTATATGCCTAACAACAGTTTCAAAATATGTGAGGCAAAACTTGTAGAATTACAAGGAGAATGGACAAGTCCACTATTTTGTTGGAGCCCTCTATTGCCCTTTTTTCAGTAATTGACAGATCCAGCAGTCAGAAAATCAGTAAGAACATGGTTGAACTGGTCAGCATCATCAATCAAATTGATCTAATTGACCTCAGAGATTATTTTATCCAGATTATTTTACAGTGAAATACACACTTTTCCCCTTCAAGTTCACAAGAAACATTCACTAAGATAAGACCACATTCTGGCCATAAACACTTACCTTAACACATTTAAAAGAATAGAAATCCTACAAATTATGCTCTTAGAACACAATGGGATTAAACTGGAAATCAATAACCGAGAGCTGGAATTTGCTAAAATATTTGGAGACTAAATAATGCCCTTCTAAGTATCACATGAGTCAAATAAGAGATTTCTAGGTATATTTAAAAATATTTTTACTAAACTAAAATAAAAATACAATTTCTCACAATTTATGAGATGTAGCAAAATCATTTGATGCACATAATAGAAGAATTACCTAAAATCCAAAAGAGGCAGTGGATGAATTTAGCACATGGTTTTAGGTTGCTGACCCCTGATCTACATGGTGATCAATTTGATTCTAAAATAAGCCAAGTTATTTTTCCCCATTGTATGTTTATAAATCATAGAACCATTCTGAACCACCAGGGTATCTATGACAAAGAAAATAGCATGATAAGTTAGGCAAAATAAACACAGATTCTTGTTACTATTAGAATAAAGCCCCATAGTGTACGTTCCACAGATAGTTGGCATTAGCACTGTCCCTGCTTAAATGCCACTTCCAAGAATTCCAGTTCTTAATAACTTCATTTAGGCTTCCCCTAAATCCGATTTTAATAACTGACAACCCTTCTTCTCTGATTGCTTCAAACTGAGTTTCTCTTTAACCCCCATTAAATCCAATATTCATGTAGGAGCCAGAGTAACCTTTAAAAAATCATTTACTTGCTTAAAATTATTAGTGTTTTTTCCACTGCTTTTGTGTTAAAGTTCTTAACATGACCTGCAAGGCCTGGAATAATCTAGTGCTATCTTCCCTTAACATTACCTAGTGCTTTTTTACCCTACACTTATCATTTCTTCCAAACACTGAATGATTGTGAAGGAATGACAAATAATTGGTAGTAGGAAATTCAAAATCCAATTACACACACACACAAAATTACATCTAGTCTGAGGTTGATATGTTTATCTGGATAACATAGATTAAGTGATGCAAATTACATAGTCACTATATAAGGTAACTGACATGAAACCACAGAACTGTAACTTTGCCACAGCTGCACAGACTTGAGCTTTTGGGGGGAGCTCATTTTCCGAAAGCTGGCTGTGACTCCAGATCCGTGCCATGAAATCTATCGAGGAATGCTCTGAAGTGGTGACTTGCCAGATTACCTGCAGCTGAAAAATGTCAGGCAGGACATATTAGTTATAAAGTCGTTACAGCTTAATACCCTTTCCCCTGAAGCACTGGGACTTCACAGTTTTCTAGAAGGCATCTTGACATCTCTATCTCTTCTAGATAATTCCTCCTTGTGTTAGTTTTCTGTGGCTACTGTAATGAATTACCACAACCTTAGTGGCTTAAAACAACCAACATTTATTCTGTTATTGTTGTAGTCCATTTTCTTTTTTTAAAATTTTTTATTTCTGTAGATTTAGTGGATACAGGTGTTTTCATTATTACTATGTATATAAATAAATTGTATAGTGATTAAGTCTGGTCTTTTAATGAGTTCATCGCCCAAACAAATAGCGTACCTTGTATCCAAGAGGTAATTTTCATCCCCATTCTCCTCCAATTCATGCCATTCTGAATCTCCAGTATCCACTGTGTTATTCTGCATGGCCATGTATATTCATAGCTTAACTCCCACTTATAAGTGAGAACACAGTTCTTAATTCTTGAGCTACTTTACTTAGGACACTGGCCCCCAGTTCTCTTCGAGTGTGTAAGTGTTCCTTTCTCTAGGCATCCATGCCGACATCTATTTTTCTTGACCTTTTAATAGTACCATTCTGATTTAGGTTATGTGGTATCTCATTGTGGTTTTTATTTGCATTTTTCTGATGATTAGTGATGTTGAGCATTTTATCATGTTTGTTGGCTATTTGCTCCTCTCCTTATGAAAAGCACTTGTTCAGGCCATTTGGCCATGATTTAATGGGATCGTTGATTTTTCTTGCTGACTTGATTGAGTTTCCTATTGATTCTGGGTATTAGTCCTTTGTCAGATATATAGTTTGGAAGTGTTGTCTCCCATTATATAGGTTGTCTGTTTACTCTGTCATTTTTTCTTTTGATGCATTGAAGGTGTTTAGTTTAATTAAGTTTCAGTTAGTTTTGTTTTTGTTGCATTTACTTTTGGGGTCTTCGTCATAAAATTCATTCCTTAAGCCAATGTCAAGAATAGTTTCCACTAGTTTTTCCTTATAGAATTTTTGTGATTTTAAGTCTTATGTTTAAATTTTTAATCTATTGGTCCCCAACCCATGAGCTCAGGCAACCCACTTGTCTCAGCCTCCCAGAGGCTAGGATTATCAGTGTGAGCCATCATGCCTGGCCAACAATGGTATTTTAATAGGAATTGCACTGAATCTGTAAGTTGCTTTGGGAAGTATAGTCATTTTCACAGTATTGACTCTTTCAATTCATGAGCCTGGGATGTTTTTCCATTTGCTTTTATCATCTATGTTCTCCTTAATCAGAATTTTGTAATTCTCTTTATAGAGCTATTTTTCCTCCTTGACTAAGTATATTTCAAGGTATTTTGTTTTCTTTCAGCTTTTGTAAGTAGTTTTATGTCTGGATTTGACTCTCAACTTGAGTATTATGTGCTTATAGAAATGCTACTGATTTGTGTATGTTGCTTTTGTAACCTGAGACTTCATTGAATTTATTTATCACATCTAAGCATCTCTTGGAGGAGTCTTTAAGGTTTTTAGGTGCAGGTTCACATCATTTGCAAACAGAGATAGTTTGACTTTCTCTTTTCTAATTTGGATGACTTTTCTTCCTTTCTCTTACCTGATTACACCGGCTAGGACTTGCAGTACTATTTTGAATAGAAGTGATGGAGGTGGGTACCCTTGTCTTTCTCCTGAAGAGGAATGGTTTCAACTCTTTGTTATTCAGTATGATGTTGATTGTGGGATTGTCATATATGACTTTTATTATTTTGAGATATGTTCTTTCTATGCCTAGTTTGAGAGTTTTTTTTTTTATCATGAAGGAATGCTGCATTTTATCAAATGCTTTTTCTGCATCTATTGAAATGACCATGTTATTTTTGTTTTTATTATGTTTATGTGATGAAGCACATTTATTGGCTTGTGTAAGTGGAACCATTCTTGCATCTCTGGTTTAAAACCCAGACCATGTGGGGTTTGACTATGGTGAACTATCTTTTTTGATGAACTTTTTTGATGGACTGTTATCTAGTTTGACTATGGTGAACTATCTTTTTTGATGGACTGTTGGATTCAGTTTGCTAGTATTTTTTTTAAGGATGTTTTGCATTTATGTTCAACTGGAACAAGGTGGTACTACTAGCCTTACAAAATGAATTAGTGAGGATTCCCTCTCTCCAAATCTTTTGAAACAGTTTCAGTGCGATCGGTATCAGTTCTTTGAACATCTGGTAGAGCTCAGCCTTGAGTCTGTCTGGTCATGAGCTTTTTGTATTAGGAGATTTTTATTATTTATTCAGTCTCAGTAATCCTTAGTCTTCTGTTAAAGATATGTATTTCTTCCTGATTCAAGCTTAAATGGTTGCAGGAATTTACCCATTTACTGTAGATATTTTAGTTTGTGTGTGTCCAGATATCATAGTAGTCTCAGATGATTTGTATTTCTTTGGCACCAGTTGTAGTATCTTCATTTTCATTTCTGGTTGAGCTTATTTGAATCCTCTTTTCTTTTATTGGTCAGTCTAGTTAATAGTCTGTCAACATTTTTCACTTTTTCAACAAACCTCTTTCATTCCATTGATCCTTTATCTTATTGTTTTGGTTTCAATTACATTCTTTTTATCAAATCATAACTGTGTACATTAATGCATTCATGTGGTAAAATATGCTGATTTTATATACAATTTGGAATACTTAGATCAAACTGGTTAACACAGCCTTCACCTCACTTAATTATTTGTTGTGTTAAGACATTTGTACTCTACTCTTAAGGATTTGGTTTGTTTCGGTTTCTCTAGTTCTTTGAGGTGTAACATTCGCTTGTGATCTTTCTGTGTTTTTGAGTTCGGCATTTAGTGCTATAAACTTTCCTCAAGAACTGCTTTTTCTGTATCCTGAAAATTTTAATCACTTGTGTCACTGTTATCATTTACTTCAAAAAGTTTTAAAATTTTCATTATTGACCCGAAGATCATTCAGAAACAGTTTGTTTAATTTCCCAATATATGTATTGTTTTGATACTTCCTCTCAGAATTGATTTTTAGTTTTATTTTGCTGTAGTCTGAGAAGATACTTGAAATGATTTTGATTTTTTAGAACTTTTAAAACTTGTGTTGTAGCCTATCACATGGTCACCTTGGACAATGTTCTATGTCCTGATGAGAAGAGTGTATTATGTTCAGTCTGAGGGTAGAAAGTTCTACAAATGTACCTTAGGTCCATTTTTTTCTGAGTCCAGCTTAGGTCTAGTGTTTCTTTGTTGATTTTTTGCCTTATTGATCTGTCTGTCTAGTGTTGAATTGATACCTTTATCATTATATAATTATCTTACTTGTCTTTTTTTATTTTTTTCCATATTGTTGATTTAAAATCTGCTTTGTCTGATATAAGAACAACTACTCCTATTTGCTTTTGGTTTCCACTAGAATGGAAATTCTTTTCCCCACATCTTTACCTTGAGTCTGTGAGAATCGTTATGAATTAATGGGTCTCTTGAAGGCATATGATACTTGGGTTGTGTTTTTTTGTATCCATTCTGCAAATTTCTATCTTCTAAGTGGAGCCTTTAGAGCATTTAAATTCAAAATTAATATTAATATGTGAGATACTGTTACATAATCATGTTGGTTGTCATCTTTTTTTTTTTTATTAAATCATAGCTGTGTATATTAGTGCAATTATGGGGTACAGTGTGCTGGCTTCATATACAATCTGATATATATTCATCCAAATGTTTGAACCTTCATGGGATTTTCTTGGTTATTGTATGAAAACATATGTATTCTGCATTTAGTAAGTTTCACCTGTACCCTTCTAAGATGCACCATAAGTGTGATCCCACCATTTATCCTCTCTCCACTCATCCTCCTCCCACCCCTCCCTTGCCCGTTTCCCCATATTCTTGTGCTATAATTGGGTTATAGCCTTCATAGGAAAGCTATAAATTAGCTTCATAGGAGGGCTGAGTACATTGGATACTTCTTCCATTCTTGAGATATTTTGCTAAGAAGAATGTGTTCCAGCTCCATCCATGTAAACATGAAAGAGGTAAAGACTCCATCTTTCTTTAAGGCTGCGTAATATTCCATGGTATACATGTACCACAATTTATTAATCCATTCATGGATCGATGGGCACTTGGGCTTCTTCCATGACTTAGGGGCGAATACTTTATGAGGAGGCCCCACCCAGGCAACAGAAGCAGTATCAAAAATACACTACTGGGACCTGATGAAACTAAAAAGCTTCTGCATGGCCAAGAACACAGTAAGTATAGCAAGCAGACAGCCCTCAGAATGGGAGAAAATATTTGCAGGTTATGCCTCT